>LPNX010842920.1:76994-205716 GCA_001517045.1 Pseudotsuga menziesii | reverse complement strand
ATCTGAAACTTGGTGCTAGCTGGCTGGCTGATCAAGAATGACCTTTGGCTTAAGGTTAGAGCCTTCAATCACTGAATTCGGGTTACGGATGACTAACTTAGTACAAATTGAATTTTTTTCATTTAAATTATGGAAAAATTTAATTAAAAACTTAGGAAAAATTAAAAAATTAAAAAAAATAAAAAATAAAATTTTTGACATGTCTGGTAAAATTTTTTTGGAATTTTTTCTGAGGGTCCTAGTGACTTAGGACATGACCATGCTCTATTCTAACAATGTCTAGTAGGTTTATATATACTCAGTTGGGCTCTGATAACCCCCCAAGGCTTAGAATTCAAAATCGGCCATTCCAGCTTTGGAGGAAGCGGGAGAAAACCTCGTCAATTATACTCGGCTATAGGCAAAGCATAATTGTCAAGGGCAAAAAAACTCCCTGGAATACCTTAGTTGAAATTCTACGTCTTAGGAGACCGAACCACTCAAAACACCCTACTAGCACATTTTATTACAAACCTCGCGGGGCCATGGTCATAATTATTCAAACAAAAAATTGACGAGCCAAAATTGGCTAGACACAAAGGTGGATCATCTGATACACTGGAATCAAACATTTATCATGTTTGTCAACTGGCGGCTCCTCAGGTAATCCAACTATGGTACAAAAAAGTTGGCAATAGTGGCAGTAGGCAAGAAATACCTTGAAAACATCGCCTTGACATTTCTAAATCAGAATAGCTTAGCTTTGGTCCTATTGGAAAAGCATTTTGCTTGTTGGGAGCATTTGTCTACTTTATTTGCTCATCTCAGTGACAGGAGAGGCATATTTTTCATTGTATTCTTCCCTTGGATTGGTATTTTTCAATCACAACTACAGGTGGGAGTGTTTCGTATTCTTTGAGGTTAGCATCTCAAGTTGGCCACTTGGGAGAAGAGCGAATGTGCAATTTAGCTTGTTAGCCATCCCATTGTCATAGTATCTAAGTATTCTACTTGATGTGGGGTATCAATTGAGGTGAACTAGCAAATCGACTTCATCTCCTTTTAGAAATTCTCCAGGGTCTTCATATAATGTTCGCTTGTTATCATGGGATTCATTGGTTTTATTGGATAGGGTTCAATTGGTAGACTTTTTTTTTGCCCCTTTTTGAAATGTTCTAGCAGTGTGGCAATAGGCAAGAAATACCTTGGAAACATTGACTTGACATTTCTAAATAAGAATAGCTTAGCTTTGGTCCTATTGGAAGTCTTTTGCTTGTCGGGAGCATTTGTTTACTTTATTTGCTCATTTGAGTGATAGGAGAGGCATATTTTTCATTGTATTCTTCCCTTGGATTGGCATTTTTCAATCGTGACTACAGGTGGGATTGGTTCATATTCTTTGAGGTTAGCATCTCAAGTTGACCATTGAGGAGAAGAGTGAATGTGCAATTTAGCTTACTAGCCATCCCCTTGTCACAGTATTCTACTTGATGTGGGGTATAAAATGAGGTGACCTAGCATAGTGACTTCATCTCCTTTTAGAAATTCTATAGGGTCTTCATACAAAATTTGCTTGTTATCATGGGATTCATTGGTTTTAATTGGACAGGGTTCAATTGGTAGATTCAAGACGTAATTTAATGGCAAAGCATTTTGAACAATTACAAAATTTTGTACTTTACATCATAAATCTCAAACAAATAAAGCAATACAATGTAACATTGATTTGAATGTCCTTTTTATTCACTTGAATCTTAACCCCATCATAAAAATGTTTCTGCATTTATAATAATGAAAAATAGCCTTGTATTGCACAATTAGTCATTCGGCATTGGAATACAGCACCATTGAACTAGTGTCTTTGATCTGGGCTAAACTTTAAAGCTGGAAACTTGGGTACGGGGACTGGGACGCCACTTTTTGAAACAGGTACTTGGGTATGTCGGGGGTACCGTATATATATTATAAAAAATGTCAGTCACATCATACATGCATATTTCAGGTTTCTTTATAAATTATGAATCATGATTCATAATGATTCATAATTGTAGATTCAATGATTATTTGAACCATGAACATTCACATTGAAAATTTGAAACATAAAATTTGATAAATCATAGACTCGGTAGATATCAATTGGAAGACTAGAAGTTACATAAAATTTGATAAATCATTGTACTGGGCAGTTGTAACAAACAATCAAACTCAGACCTGAAGGTACACTTGAAATCTTATTTTAAACACCTATTTATACTGCTGTTACAGGGAATAAAAAATTGCAAATTGCCAAATATATTCCTGGGTTGATGTGAGTGTATTTCTCAGTATTAAATACATATGCATATTTTTTATGTTCACATTTGGTAGTGAAATTATGTTCCTTGAGACTTGAGTGTTGAACACAAAACCATAAACACATTCATTGTAAATCAATGCAAAATCAGTCTACGAGATTTGGACAATATTCAGTGGAATTTGAACAATGTTGCAAAGTGTTTGACATAAGTCCTGAACTAGACTCCATACGCAGTTAGCAAAATATTAGTTCAGATTTGGTTGGGCGTCATTACATTTTCCCCAGCAGATTGCATTTTATTGAGTTGGGCGTACCCCTGGAGTACCCAAACATGGGGTACGGCGTGTGGTTTTTATTGTAAGTACCCCTTTTTTTAATAATGGTGTCTCGGGTACGTGAAGCCAATATGGGGTACGGCAGGGTACTGCAGGAGACGTACCTTACGAGTACCCAAGTACCCGGTATGGGTACGTGTACCATACTCCCGTGTACGGGTACCCTGGTTACATAGCTTTAAAGTCTAATGAAATTGTTGAAAGCAATATGCTGGATGTACCTTGAATTAGTGTCTATAACTTGAGCTCAAGTCTACTGAAAAGGTCAGGAGAAGTATGTTGTGTATACATTTTACTATAGACTCCTAATGCCTTGCAAAATAACTTTATATATGTGTAGTTAGAAGAAGATAGGGTAGCATATAATGCATTGCATCCTAACAAGAAAAAAGATAAAAGATAAAGATCATTACTAAAATAAAGATAAAAGATAACTGAAGATAATAAATATCAGTAGACTTCTTTTTCCATTATAAAGAAAATGAATACACCAGGAGCGCCTGTGGTGGAGTCAGCAGCTTGGAATCCTTATGGCTGGATGCATGGGAGGTGAGTGCAGAAGATTTTTTGCTCCTTTCTACTTTGTGGTCAATACATTGTATACTACATCATACTGTAATGGAAGATGCCAAATTTGTTCCACGTTTGCTGTTTCCTGCGTAGCTCTGACATTCAGAAAATAGGTTCCTCATACAATGACCGTTTGGCAATTTAATTTGTATTTACTTTAAATCAATTGATATTCAATTTAGATTTACTACCAAGGATTATAATTTATCACAGATGATCTTGAGGTTGTAATCGGTTTAGTTTTAAAGGTTGTAGGGGTTTTAATGAATTTCCAGGGTTTTAACTTTTAATAAAGCTTTCTTTGGACTTTTATTGCGCTTTTTCCCATTTGACATTTTAATGTTTTTAAAAAAAATTCAAAATGGATCGACATTTTGATTCTGAGAATTTTAGTTGCATTGAATGGTTGGAATTTGTTTTTTTCTGGAATTTTCTACCACCGTCCTGCAGAAATTGGATTGATTTTCTACCATGTAATTGTTTTTCAAAATTTTGTGCAAGATGTTTCGTAATTCTTTCCTCAGAAGTGTTGCATGTTGCTTCCTAGAATTACAACAGGGCAGCTGGCCTTGCAGATGTTTTAATAAACTTCAGTTCTATTCATGTTTTTGCAACTGCAAATCTGCAACCTGGCATCTCAGCCATAAAAACTTACATGGACATTCCTAAGGTCATGACATATGCGTGCATATGACATATATCCTCTAAAAACAGGAATTCACAATCAGAAAGTCAATGTTTAAGTAATCTAAGATGTGAAAGTCAGTTGTGTGTCAGGCCACTCACCAAGATTTAATTCACCAAACAGAATAATTGGTCGGGGCCAGGTGTAAGTCCTGGGTGAATTTAACAGAACAGTACTCGCTGTTGCAGCAGCTTAGCTGAAAGGAAGTGTTTGTAACCATTGGTTCGCTCCTAGCAGGTTGCTTCCCCTGTTCAAGCAGCCTGCTAGTGGTGCCTGACCTGATCTGCCTTACACAGGGTTAGGGTGTTAGTGTTGAAGGCCAGGCTGAACTGGCAGCATTTCCAGCACTGAAGAAAAGGGCGCAGCTCCAGGAGATGCGCAGAGCTAAGGGGAGTGTGCAGGCGTTGCAGCTGGACGTGCCATGGATGGGGGAAGTCTAGCTAAAGGGAGGCGCAGTGCAGCATGGTTAAGGGAGCTAGGCTAGCGTGCCCCAGGCAGCTGGAGCGTTTTCAGCAGGAGTGCAGAACCAATGGGGCTTTCTCCTACACGCTCAGCGTTTCCGGCAAAGTGGAAGAGGCCTCTAGTGAGAGGGATAGCCTACGGGGAAGGCTAGCTCTCTGTGTGGGGCGATCCTGGAGAGATTGGAAGCCTAGATGCTGCCATGAGTGAGGCGCTCTGGTTGCTCCAAGCTGAAAACCCTAAAAAACAGAAAAAAAACAATGGAGGAAACGCAGAAAATAAGAGGCAGTAGTTTCGGCAAACAAAAGAAGAGATTTTATTAGAGAGAGATTCCCCTTATATAATAAGGAGCCAGCTTATTTACATAGATAAAAGTAATACTTAATCAACCTAAGTTAAACATGTTCCTCTTCTCCTCCTTCTCCTCGGTGGCCCAATTTCTCCCGATTTAGATCCGGAAGCGTCCTGGCTTCCATGAGAAGGTGAGGAAACATGCTGTGCAAGACTTCAGCTGTGATCCACTTTGCCTGTGCTGGAGTTTGTCCTTGGCAGGCCACTAGATAAGAAGTGTATACCTGGTGCCTTGTAGAACGGGTCCGGGTGTCCAATAGAGTGTCTTTGGCCAAGGGGAGTTGGAAGTCTGGAATGTTGTCGACTGGTTGAGTATTGGTGACTGGTTCCTCCAATAGGGGAGGCTCAAACAACTTCAGATGATTTACATTAATGACATTGTGGATTCCTAGTTGTGGTGGAAGATCGAATTTGTAAGCATTTTCTCCAATTTTTTCAAGGATGGTATAAGGGCCATATCTTATTGGCAGAAGCTTGTGATGCTGGCCTTTGAAGCGCTTCTAATCCAAGAGTAACCAGACTTTATCTCCCGGTTGAAAGGACAGGAAGGTCCTTTGTTTGTCATGGCGTTGCTTGGCATGATCTTGAGCTGCTTTGAGTGTTGTTGTGACTGCAGTGTGGCGTTGTGCAATTTGTTGTAGAAACCTTTGGGCGGAGAGTTGTTCCTGCTGTTGATGCACGGTACCTTAAGGAGCTAAAGTGAGCAGGAGCTCGCTGGAGATGCTGGTTGGAAGCGCAAGCAGACTTCAAATGGGGAAAGCCCGGTAGAAGAATGTGTGGCCTTGTTGTAGCTATTCTGGAGGATGTGCAAGTAATTGTCCCATTGTTTGCTTCGCCCAAAGTGCGTTCGGAGAGCATGGACCAAGACCCTATTAACCACTTCTGTTTGGCCATCTGTTTGAGGATGGAATGCTGTAGAAAACTTGAGTTGGCACCGCAGTAGTGCACAGATTGTCTTCCAAAATGTGCTTAGGAAGGGAGAATCTCTGTACGATATGATAGTGCTTGGTAGGCCAAAATGTGGCCAGACATGCCGGAAGCATAACTCTGCTGTTTGGGATGCTATACTAGTCTTTGTGCATGGAATAAAAAGTGCCATTTTGTTGAAGGGGCATACCACTACCCAGATTGCATCATGTTTCTTTTGGGTGGTTGGGAGTCCACTGAGGAAGTCCATGGAGATTGACTCCCAAGGTCAAGAAGGAAGAGGGAGTAGCTGATATAAGCCATGCTTCTGGTTGGATGGCTTGGATTGGGAGCATAATGCACAAGCTCAGATAAATTTCTCAACTTGAGGCTGCATGGAAGGCCAATGGAAATGGTGTTGCAGATTTTGGATGGTCTTTGTGGTACCGAAGTGGCCATCATAAGCTGAAGCATGCGCCTCCTTGATGAGCAAGAGGCGGTCCTGTGAGTGTGGAACACATAGCAAATTGAATTTATAAAGCCAACCATCCCGGATAGTGTAGTCCAGGAAGGGGGTCTGATTTATCTTTGTGGGTCTGTGCAAGGCTATCCAAATATTTTGAAAGTCTGGGTCCGTAGCATATTGGTCCTTCCATGTGTCATAGTTGGAACAACGCACTTCTAGAATGATAGGACTATAGTAGGTGGTCAACTGAGCAAATCAACCATCTTATTAGAAGTGCCTTTCTTATATCTGATGACCAAGTGAAACTGTTGAATGTAGGAGGCCCATTTAAGGTGCCTTTGTTCCTGAATCTTTGATTGAGAATTGTTGAAAATCAAAGAATGGTGGTCTGTATGCCAGATAGTTTCTTTACCTAGCAAATAATGTCTCCATTGCTTGAGGGCTTGAACCAGGCTGTAAAACTCTTCGTCCTAGGTGCTATAGTTCATCTTGGCCTTGGACAAAGTTTCAGAGTGATAAGGAATGGGGTGGCCTCCCTGTTTAAGGATTAAGCACGACCCCAATAGCATATTGTGAGGCATCAGACTCGATCTCAAAAGGTTGAGAGAGGTCTGGCAGATGTAAAACTGAAGATGAGCATAGGGCTTCCTTAAGCTTGAGCAAAATGACTAGTGGCTTAATTAGTCCAAATAAATGTTGAAGAACTATTAGAAAGCTGATGTAACAGATGAGCAATCTGAGAAAAGTGCATAATGAACTTATGATAGAAATTTATACCACCCAGAAAGCTTTTGAGCTCACTGGCCGAAGAAGGTAGTGGTCATTGCTTCAATGCTTGGATACAGGCCGGTTCCGGTTGAATACCTTCTGAATTAACCACAAATCCTAGATAGGGAATTGAACTTTGATCGAAATATGACTTCTTTTCTTTGACCTGCAACTTGTCGTCTCAGAGGATTTGGAGAACTTGTCAGACATGCTGCATGTGGGCATCCCATGTCTAGTTGAAGATGAGAATGTCATCTAAGTAGATGACCACCATGCGGCCCAAATGTGGTCTAAAGATGTCATTGATTAGCCTCATAAATGTTGCTGGAGCGTTGGTGAGGCCGAAGGGCATGGCTTTCCATTCATAAAGACCACATTTTGTCTTAAATGCTGTCTTCCATACATCATTTGGGTTCATTCGAACTTGATGGTAACCAATTGTCAGGTCTAGCTTGGTGAACCATTTTGTTCCTTGGAGGGTGTCTAGTAACTCCTCAATCTGAGGTAGAGGGTAATGGTTTTTAATAGTAGCTTTGTTGAGGGCTCGGTAATCAGTTACAAGGCGCATGTTCGGGGTATCTCGTTTGGGAATAACAAATGCGGCAGAAGCACAAGGAGAAGAAGAGGGTTGGATGTGACCGAAGTTAATAAAAAGTTCTGTCAATTGTTTTTCCATTTCCTCCGTTTCTGTGGGGGCCAATCGGTAAGTGGGGGGTGTTAGGTAAGGCAGATCCAAGGATGAGATGGATTGAATGGCTTATGTGCCTGGTGGGGGGGAGGCCTGTAGGAGGTTGAAACACATCGACAAACTCTTGGAGTAGGGGAGTCATGGCTTCAGGAATAAGATGAGTGGTATTGTTTGGTGGTAGTGGGCGCACCAAACAGAGAGATATACATTGATTAAGGTGGACATGTGGATTTTTCTCTGTAGTAGCAGGGGTTTTGGGTTTTGCTGCTGTTAAGATATAGGTGTGGCAATCTTTTGAAAGTTTATATTGGCGAGCTTTGGCCATATAGATAACATTTCTTTGTGATTGGTAGGGTATTCCTAACAGTAAATTTGAACAATCCAAGAGGGAAACATCACAGAGAATGGTGTCTTTGAATTAGCCTATGGAAAAGGTGACAAGGCACCGCTGAGATACTAGGAGACGGGGGCAATCCTTTTGAACCCATCCGAGCTGATAAGGCTGTGGGTGAGGAGTAGTAACCAGGTTAAGACGGTTGACTAGGGCTTGAGATACCAAATTCTTATGGCTACCATTGTCCATAATCAGTAAGGCTAAAGAATTTTTTGATTTGGCAATTATGAGTGAAAAGTGGTTGGGTTGAGGAGTTCGGATCTTCCTGGGTCATTAGGATCAAAGAGGGATCCACTTTGGTGGGATTGTCCAGAGGGACTTCTTCAGTCTCCTCCGCTGGTGGAGGAGTAATGAGCTCGGTGAGTAAGGCTTTGTTGGTCTTTAGATTTTGGAGGGTTCGACAATCTGAGTTGTGTGAAGTAGTCTTATGGAATGAACACCAGGGTGTTCTTGTATTTGTATGGTTAACATGATTTTGAGCCCGAGTAGGTGGGAAATGAGCTGAAGGGTTGGAGCTGGTTGTTTGAGAGGGAGATGCATGAGGGTTGGGGCGGGACTGAGGAGTACGACCCCTAGGAGCAAACTTCCTTTCTATAGACAAAGCTCTCTGAAAAACTTTGTCTAATGTTGGATTTTCGAACAACTCTACCTCTCTACGGAACTGAATAATAAACCAACAATAAACTTAAGAACGAGTACTTCCTCTGGATCTGGAATGTGGAGTTGTAGGCGCAGTTTACAGAAGAAGTCGATGTAGCCTTGAATACTTTGTGAAGGGAGTTTTCTGATTTGATGCCATCTGATCCATAGAGATTGTACATAACCTGGTGGGTAGAAGCGGGTTCTCAATGCTTCAGAAAGTTGAGCCCAAGTTCTGATGGTTGTCGAGGAAGAAGTTCCTGGAGTAGTTCCAAGTTCCACCACGAATGTGGCCTTTTCTTGCTCAGTATTCCACCAGGTTTGTGCAAGCCCTTCAAGTTGTAAGGAGGCAATTTGAAGCTTTCTCTCCTCGGTGAGGCCTGTGCATGTGTTAAAATAGGTGGAGAGGCTACGGATCCATGAATCAACAGCTTCTCCATTGGTTTGCCCAACAAACTCAGGGATTTGTATTCTAGTGTCCAACCAGAATGGGTCTGGATTGTTCTGTTGTTGCATCCTCAGCAACTCATTGAGGATAGAAGCAAATATCTTGGACTGGATTTGAAGTGTTGGAATCCAAGTCTACTGCCAAGGGATCTCTTCGAGGAGGCATGGTGCGACCAACTGAAGATCAAAGCCAACTTAGGTGGTAAAACTGAAATGTGGGTCAGGCTCTGTTGTGTGCACAAAGGGCGCAAACCCTGGAGCAAAGGAGCTGCAGGTCTAGAGGGAGAGATCTGTATTGTTTTAGATTTGTGAACCTCCTCTCTGTTGTAGTGGAGATCTGTGCGCCCTTGGGGCTATGAGATGTGTGTGTCCACTTGCATTAACATATAAACCCTGAGGCGGGTGAAATCTGGAATATTTCATGAAAAACCCTTTTTTTTCGTTGGAGCCCATACTCAAGATCTGAAGCTTCTCTGTGGATCTTGAGGCTCTGATACCATTTGATCCGCCTTATACAAGGTTAGGGTGTTAGCATTGAAGGCCAGGTTGAACTGATAGCGTTTCCAGCATTGAAGAAAAGGGCGCAGCTCCAAGAGATGCACAGAGCTAGGGGAAGCGTGCAGGCGTTGCAGCTGGACGTGCCATGGATGGGGGAAGTCTAGCTAAAGGGAGGCACAATGCAGCATGGTTAAGGGAGCTAGGCTAGCGTGCCTCAGGCAGCTGGAGCGTTTTCAATAGGAGCGCAGAACCAATGGGGCATTCTCCTACATGCTCAGCATTTTCGACAAAGTGGAAGAGGCGTCCAGTGAGAGGGATAGCCTACGGGGAAGGCTAGCTCTCTGTGTGGGGCAATCATGGAGAGAATGGAAGCCTAGATGCTGCCATGAGTGAGGCGCTCTGGTTGCTCCAAGCTGAAAACCCTAAAAAACAGAAAAAAATAAACAATGGAGGAAACGCAGAAAATAAGAGGCAGTAGTTTCGGCGAACAAAAGAAGATATTTTATTAGAGAGAGATTCCCCTTATATAATAAGGAGCCTGCTTATTTACATAGATAAAAGTAATACTTAATCAACCTAAGTTAAACATGTGCGCCCCCTTCTCCTCCTTCTCCCCGGTGGCCCATGACCTCTTCAGGTCAGTTGTAATGCCTTCAGGCAGGTTGTAATCCCCCTGTCAAGTTTAAAGGAAACACTTTAAAGAAAGGTAAAATGTTAGTATTAGACATCTAAAGGTTAGAATCAATGAATTGCTATTTCATATCCAAAATCAAAAGGTGTATTTAGACTCTTGAGTCTCCTTTGTCAGTTCCTATAATGATATCATAAGGTCATGATTCCTCTTTCACATACATTATCCAAACTCATGTTTCAATTGATTTTCCTTTATTGTATACGTGATTTTATTCCAGTACCATAATTGACGAGCACTGCTAACCTTCTTGTTTTGAACAACCATTTTGTGCAATCATGCCATTTGAATCTCATTCATGATGACTGCAGTTCCTTCTTGCTAGAGGCAGTTGCAGTGAAACTCCCGCACAAAAGTGAGGTTTCTGACCAAACTAGTCCATATCTCATGCAATGATAAAGCCTTAGCATCAGAAGACGCTTCTTCATGGTTTGTGGGATGTGCACATTGGATTCCCTGTCTGTCAGTGAATATTCTAAGAGCCAGGGAAAGCTTTCTGCCTTGATCTCTCAAGTTGATTGGAAACATCATTGCTAGTTTCCAAAATTGAAGTTTATGTTTTTGAGGATGAATAATCCTGTAAGTAGAAGAGGGTTGTGGGCTCCTATTGACATCAATCCATGAGCACTGATAATGCTGTTTACCATATTTTTGTATGTTACAAATCAATGACTATTCTCTGTGATTTCTGCAAATACTGGGCCTCATGTAAGCCTAAGTATAAGCACTATTAATGACCAAAGCCCTGACCCATGAAAAGAGTTGTTACATTTCAAAAATCAGAATCCATGGTTTCTGGAATAAATAATTCAATTAGCAGAAGAGGGCTGTGGGCTCCTATCAATAGCAACCCATGAGCACCAACAGTGCTGTTGACCACATTTTTGTGCATTATCTGTATATGTATCTCTTTGATCTCTGCAAATATGGGGCCTCATAAAGACCTAAGTATAAGTATAAAGTATGTCTGTATTAATTTTGAATTTACAACCAAAGGTGTGACCCATCAAAATAGTAGCTAGTGGAGGTTGACAGAGATTGTAGCCATTAGGCCAATCAAATGTGAGCAAAACATGCCTTTGTTGCTAAGTTACCATAAATTGGAAAGATTATTTTCAAAATTTCACGAAGTCCCATGATAGCTGGCTTATTAGAGGACAGCATCCAATC
Organism: Pseudotsuga menziesii; assembly: GCA_001517045.1. Classification (NCBI taxonomy): domain Eukaryota; kingdom Viridiplantae; phylum Streptophyta; class Pinopsida; order Pinales; family Pinaceae; genus Pseudotsuga; species Pseudotsuga menziesii. The sequence continues at coordinate 194,374 of LPNX010842920.1, read as the reverse complement.
CTGGGTCTCAACCTGTGTGCAGTCACTGCAGTGTTTGGTCATTCAAGCTCAGCTACAAGCTCTTTGTTTTCGCCTGGTTAGTTGTTTATCAGGTCCTGCCTTCCAAAGATTGCTTTGCCAAAGGTGGATTGAAAGTTGTTCTTTGCCTCTGTTGCAGCTGCTCAGAGACCCTCAGAGACCTTAAATGACTCTATGGAATTGCAAGTTTGCTAGAGGTTGCTGGAAGTATGTTCAGGATCGGCATTCGGCTCTGTTTCAGGGTCAACTTCATTGGTGTGCAGTAATGTTTGGTGACTGGCAGTCCTTGGTTCTTCCTCTCTTTGTGGGCATTTGGTACTGTCTTCATATTACTGATTTATAGCCATCTGGAAGTTGAGGTGCAAATATGTGTTTTCCGATGGATTCAGTTTGATCCAATCTTTTTGGCACTCTTGGCAAGAAGAAGTATGGATGCAATTGTCTGCCAAAGACTATCTTTGATTAAGGATACCAGAGATTTAAAAGCATCATTTGAATTTATGGCAGTTTTAGTTTGCTACAAGAGGATACAAGGCTTCACTGTATATACCCTTCCACTTTTATTTTCAGCTTTCTTGTAAAGACTCTGTTAGCATTTTGTAGCTCGGATGTACTCCTTCATCAGGTTCCTAGGTGCAGGAGTCTGAGATAATGTGAAGTCTCATTTAATGTCATTAAAGTGACTTTATTAATGTGCATCTATTAAAGTACCTTTTTGATGTGACTTTATGATTTAAAAGTGAGTTGCACTTTATTATGTTTATAAAGTGACTTGAAGTCATAAAGTGTACTTTTATAATATTTGGGGAAAAGTGCCTTTTCGAAAATCAAAGATTTAGTGTATAGTTCACTTAGGAAACTTAAGTGAACTTGAGATTAGATCTCAACCATGGATCTTGAGATCAAGATTTAATCTCAACCGTGAAATTCAAAAGGTCATGAGGAGTTACCCTAATGGGTAAATAAAAGAAAGTTTGAGACCTCATTTGCACACATCCAAGAAGAGAATTTCTGGAGAGGCACGATTCTCAAGGTGGCTTGAGTTCCAAGAGGAGAGGAGAGAAAGAAGGCAAGATTTCCTAGAAGATGGTTCAGTGAGTAGCAGAGAAGAAAATGACAACAGCAGAAGGTAGCAACTTCCCAAGGCGTGGGATCATTTATGAGCACAAAAATCGAGACAACTAGCCCACATTTCAAGGAGGCCATACTGCTGTAAGTGACTGCACAGAAAACAAAGCAGTTCTGGGCATGTTTTTCGAGAAGAAAAATAGAGGCACGCATTTCCAGACAGCGACATGTTTTTCAATTTTTTTTGTCGAAATCCGTATCGTACGTACAATGGCACAATTTTTGAAATTCGTATAGTCCGTACAGTGGCACGAAGTTCGAGGTAGATTTTATGCTCGGATTTTGAGAAATTTTCTGTACAATACTGGAAAATAATTATGTATTTATCTGTTGTTGTAACTCTGAGAAAAATTGCTGCTCATGAATAAAATTTTAGGACTGGTTTTCCCCAAAGTGTGGGGTTTTTCCAGGGTCAAAGTTTGACTAAAAAATTGTGTGTTGAAGTGTCTTGTATCACTGCTGTCACAAGTTCCTGTGCATTATTTTTAAATACAGTCTGCTGGTTTTTTCTTAGTTTCGCTGCTAAAGTGACTTGATAAACAGTATATTAACATACAGTGAAATCTGGATAATTTTCAGACTGTAGATGTTTAATATTAGAGGTCTATCAAGAGTATGATTGAGTGTTATGACTGTATGAACAACCTGTGAACTCTTGTCTATTTTTATCATGGTATCAGAGCTAGAGCGAAGAGCGAAGAGTTTGAATCGGATCGGGAAAAAATCGGCAAATACAAAAAATTAGATATATACCTCTATTTTGAATTAAAAAAAAATTATAGATATTCAAAACAACCATGTCCATACACTGCAAGATATCAATAGATGCCTAAAAGATATCAATAGAATCATAGATGTCCAAAATATATCAACTCTCATGCATAAGATGAGTCCATAAATGATAATCCAGAAAGATGTCCAAAATATATCAACTCTCATCCATAAGATGAGTCCAAAAATACATAAAGCGAGGATCCAAAATCTAGAATCTAGATACTAAATACGAAATAGTAAGAAAAACTAAGAAGTAGATGCTCTTGCATCTCCTGTTGCTTGACCCTCAAGGGTCTCTAAGTCCTCGGAACTAAAAAGAGGAGCCTCCTCTGAATGAATCCAAGTAGATGTAGCAACAGTTGTAGGATCCCCATTCTGTTCCAATTCTACCTCCAAGTCATCTTGGCCCGAGGAAATAGCTGAATGATCCAAACTTGTCAACATCAAGAATCAAGATACATTCAAAATGTGAATTAAACTTTAAAATTTTAAAGTTTAAACCAATGATTAAAATTTAAGATTACAAATGATTATAAAGTGTCTCACCAAGTAACTGCCTGTTGCAAAGCTGAAGGTTGTAGTGGACAAAAACGAGGTCATTCAAGCGCTTTTGTGTCAAGCGACTACGCCTCTTGGAATGGATTTTCTCAAACATGCTCCAGTTGCGCTCACAACCTGAAGCCCTGCAAGTTTGATTTAGGATCCTAGTGGCAAACTTCTTAAGATCTGGTGTATCACTGGCAAAATTTTGCCACCAAAGACCTAACATGGGGCAAGTGTTAAAAAGTCAAGATTGTTAATTGAAGATGAAAAAAACTTCGAAGAATTAAGATAGTAAAGTGCAAATTATAAAAGATAATACAAAATTACAAAATACCTGGCAACATTTTTGTCCTTTCCCGTATAGCACTGGTATAAGCAAACAATTTTGAAGGAATCCTACAGTCTTGGAGCTGGGCAATGATACGGGTTTGGACTTCTGGATTTGGGTTCATCCTCTCAATGCAAGTCATAAGCCCTCGGCCAACCTCTCCATCCTCACTAAACTTGGTCTTGTCATAAAAATATGCTGGATTGAAAAAGTATCCAGTAGCATGTAAAGGAGAGTGCAATTGCTTATCCCACCTCTCATCAATGATGTCCCAAAGAGGCATGTACTTGGTCTCATCATTCATATATTTGGCTTTTATGGCTTCCTTGGCGAGATCCATTGACTCATAAATGTAACCCATGACGGGTTTCTCACTATCAACCATCCCGAAAGATCAATCATCAATTTAATACTTTAAAGTTTAAATTTAATTAACATGTAAAAAAGTTTGAAATTTGAATTCAAATTGAATTGATGAACATTGAAAAGGCTTAGAAAATTAGAAGTTAAGTACCTGAGCACTTTGACAAGTGGTTCAGTCACAGCAATGATCTCTTCTACATCTCTCCAAAAACCATCATTAAAGACGAGGGCAACAATTTCAATGCCCTCAAGGCTTCTTCCATGTCTAGAAGCCATCCACTTAGGTCCCAAAAACATTCTCTTTAAATTGACCTTTTGCTCTACTACAGATTGCAAGGAGATGAAGTTTGTTGCAAATCTCGTCACTCTAGGGCGAACAAGCTCCTTGCCTTCAGTGTATGTTCTCATGGTGGAAAGGACATTTGTGTGATTGTAGATGAATTTGGTTATGGATTTTGCCTTTTCCACAACTTCTTGTATCCAATGATGGTTTCCAATGTCCTCGAGCATCAGGTCTATGCAGTGTGCAGCACAAGAGCTCCAAAATATAGTGGGGTGCCTAGCCTCAAACAATCTCAACGATAGAAGAATTGGAATTTAAAGGAGTATTACCTTTTATTGTATCATCCCATAATTTTTTTTTTTTGTCATTTCAAGGTATACGCTCTAATTGCTGAGTGAAGAAATCTAAACCTTTTCTGCATAGATTCCAAATTATAGTGCCTTTAGGAGTGTTAGACATCTGCAAATTCCGTAGAGTTCCTTCTTTAAGGTATTTTTTCCAAAAAAATTGACTGACAAGGTGTTTTTTGTTAGAGAACAGTTGCCACAGCAGCTTACCTCCCACCTCTCATCAATGATGTCCCAAAGAGGCATGTACTTGGTCTCATCATTCATATATTTGGCTTTTATGGCTTCCTTGGCGAGATCCATTGAGTCATAAATGTAACCCATGACGGGTTTCTCACCATCAACCATCCTGAAAGATCAATCATCAATTTAAGACTTTAAAGTTTAAATTTAATTAACATGTAAAAAAGTTTGAAATTTGAATTCAAATTGAATTGATGAACATTGAAAAGGTTTAGAAAATTAGAAATGAAGTACCTGAGCACTTTGACAAGTGGTTCAGTCACAACAATGATCTCTTCTGCATCTCTCCAAAAACCATCATTAAAGACAAGGGCAACAATTTCAATGCCCTCAAGGCTTCTTCCATGTCTAGAAGCCATCCACTCAGGTCCCAAAAACATTCTCTTTAAATTGACCTTTTGCTCTACTACAAATTGCAAGGAGATGAAGTTTGTTGCAAATCTCGTCACTCTAGGGCGAACAAGCTCCTTGCCTTCAGTGTATGTTCTCATGGTGGAAAGGACATTTGTGTGATTGTAGATGAATTTGGTTATGGATTTTGCCTTTTCCACAACTTCTTGTATCCAATGATGTTTCCCAATGTCCTCGAGCATCAAGTTTATGCAGTGTGGAGCGCAAGAGCTCCAAAATATAGTGGGGTGCCTAGCCTCAAACAATCTACCAGCAGACATATAATTAGCTGCATTGTCAGTGATAATTTGCACAATGTTTTCTTTTCCCACTTCTTGAACAATTTCTTCCATCATTTCACAAATAAGTTGAGCACTCTTAACTTTGTCTGAGGCATCGACTGATTTGAGAAACATTGCCCCCTTTGGACAAGAAACGAGGAAATTAATCAAAGTTCTGTTCCTCCTATTTGTCCATCCATCACTCATGATGGTGCACCCTGTTTCTGCCCATGATGTACGAAACTCACCAAGCACAAGGTTGAGGTCATCAAAACTCTCTAGCAACATATCTGTCCTAAGGCTCTTAGATGTAGGGGCTTTGAACCCCGGGCCTGCAATAGCAACTGCATCAATCATAGATTGCTAATAAGGGCTTTTGGCACAGTTGAAAGGGATGTCAGAATAATACCAAAAGTTAGCAATGGCCTTCCTTGCTTGCTTATGGACATTCTTTTTCCAACCAGTGCCATCTAAGCTAGGCTAGGGACCTGGTTGTGTACGGGGTGCAAAAAAAGTGTTGATATTTCCTCCTCCAGTGCTCAAATTTGTAGGAATAGGAGGAGGTTGTGGCATTTGGCTTTGATCTTGAGCCATGTTTGGAATATGAAAACTTGGGTTAGGTAGATGCATCGTGGATTCAACAGAAGGAGGTGATATGGGGGTATTAGAGGATTGTCCACCAACACCTGCAACATTTCCCATCTCCATGTTTACCCTTGCTTTCTTCATTTTGGATTCATTCATGCAATCAATGGCATAGCTGGCCTGGTGTCTAACATCCTCAGGTACAGCTTTGCAGGGACTTATGTCATGCCCAGGAAGCTTAGCAATATGGAATTTGAATCTATAAATTCCACCACTACAATGCTCTCTGCAAAATTTACAGAGCAACTTGGTTGACCCTGGAATCTTCTCACAGTAGGCCCAAGCAAAGTCTTTTTCTCTTGGCATTTTCACACTGTCAAAAAGACAATATGCTTCCCAATTTAATATAGTTTAGTAACTTTAGTTGGTGCTAGTGAATAGGTTGTTGCTAGTGGCCAACCTTACCCTGCTGCCTTCAAAATGCAAATCTGCAAGTTATTAAACATTAAAAAATAAAAATCAAATATTAAATAAAAAATAAAAATAAAAATTTGATTGTCAAACTTTGCATTAAAAAATAAATAAAATTAACAAAAAAAAAACTTTGATTTTAATTTTTTACATTTTTTATTTAAATAAAAAAAATCAAAATCATTCTACTTGAAATGTTACATAATACAAACTTACAATAAAAAAAAAATCAAAATTAAAAAAATCAAAATCATTGATTCATTCTACTTGAAATGTTAAAATAAAAAAATAATAATAAATGAAATATAACAAAGAAAAAATCAAATAATAAATTAAAAATCAAAATAAAAACTGTTAAAAATAAAATAAAAATGGTAAAATGTAAAAACTTTAACTTAAATGACTTAAATTTATTTAAAAGTTAATTTATTTAAATGACTTTAACTATAATTTATTTAAAAGTTAAAAATTAAAATAAGGTGTTAAATTTAAAACTTAAAATAAATTATGATAAAATAAAAAATAAAATAAATAAATAAATAAAATGCATTACAAATTTACAAACTATAGGCTTAAAATAAAATGTTACAATTTAAAAAAAATAAAAAATAAAAAATAAAACATTGCATACCCGGTATCGTTTACGGCTATGACGACTGCTGCATGTGGCGGCTCATGTGGCTGTCACGACTTGTAGCAGCCATGCCCAAACCCAATCCCGCGATGAAGACAATGGCAAAGGAACACGGCAGCAGACAATGCGTAGACAGAGGATGCAGGACGCCCGTGGATGAAGACACGACGTAGGCAGGGGATGCTGGACGCCCACGGCAGAAGGCAATGCCCATGGCAGAAGACAGAGGAAGCCGAACCGTGGACGCCCGTGAAGAAAAACAGGTCGTCTTGTAGACTGGTGAAGACGGACGCCGGTGAAAGAAGAACCCTGCGTCGTTGTGAAGAACCCTGCGTGAGTTGAAGACAGAACTTGGCTCTTGCTCCTGTGTAGTAATGATCAGGGTGGCCGAGAATAAATAAAGATGCGGCGTAGAGGGTGCCCAAAAACGTGGTAAAAAAAACGTGCGATTTCTCTGTTTTCGAGGATTGAGTCAGTCGACAAGTGGGATTCGAGTTTAACTCGCCGAGCCGCACCGAGCCGATTTTAACTCGCCGCGAGCTGAAATAGATCGTTTCACCTCTGATCCGAGTCAAACTCGGAAAAATCGCGATTTGAGTTGCGATTCCTGTAACCCTGTGACTTTCAACAAACTGGTGTTACCAAAGAATGTGCAAGAGTTTTGCATGAGTTGTTGTATTTTTTTTTCAGTTGTGTGAGTAAGAGATTTGCTAGTAGTACAGTACAACTGGGCAGAGATTCTTTTGTTTTTGATAGTTTGTGAGTAGATTGTGTGCTTTTTACTCTCTAGGAAATGGAAGATAGGCTAGATGGAGCAGGGAATTTGTTCCATGGAAGGATAGGATAGTGCTTATTTTGGAGGAGAATGAATTGTGGGATGAAGTGGTGCATAGCACGCAGGCTAATCCAATTCAAGTTCCTGCTTCCACCGATGCACTAGCACTAGCATCCTTTAACAAAAAGGACATCAAGGCTAGGCAGATCATCCTTGATGCAGTAAAGGACCATGTTATCCCACATATTGATATATCAGGTAAAGATCGTGCATTTAAGATGTGGGATGCTTTGACTAGCTTATACGAGAGCTCAAATGAGAATCGAAAGATGGTTTTGAGGCAAAAACTAAGAGAAACCAAAATGACCAAGACTGAGAATGTTTCTTCTTACTTGACTTGCATTTCACAGGTTCGCGATGAGTTGGGAGCTGTTGGCGAGAAGGTGGATGATGCAGAGTTGGTGAGAGTAGCCTTGAATGTTTTTTCTCAACCTTGGCATGATTTTGTACGTGCAGTTGTAGCCAGAGAGAATTTTTCTTCATGGGCTAGACTTTGGGATGACTTCACTCAAGAGGAGTTGAGATCTAGCTCCACTTCCATAGGTCAACAGAAAGAAGCTGATGAAGAGAATGTAGCTCTTGCAACAAAGGGCAGGAAGAAGAAAGGTGGCTTGAGCAGTGGAGCCAACTCTGAGAAAGACATGAGCAAAGTGAAATGCTTTGCTTTCCAAGGTTATGGACACTATGCTGGGCAGTGCCCTCACAAGAAGAAGAACAAGAAGAAAGAAGTGTCTGTGGGGGCCGCTTCAGCTGAAGTGGAAGAGTTTTCAAGGAAGTTACGAGGAGTTCTCGCTAGTGTCAGTTCTTTCAGGTAGCGACATGGCCGAGTGTGAGGACAGTGGAGCATGGTACATCGATGGCGGAGCAACACGCCATATGATAGGGACATGAGCTATGTTCCTGGAGTTGACAGAGATGGGCAGACTTATGCTTACTGAGGATGGGTATGCCGACACCCATGCGGTAGAGGGAGTTGGAAGAATCTTATTCCAACTTGAGTCTGGTGGTTATCTGGAGATTGGCGGCGTGCTGTTTGTCCCGAAGCTGAGAAGGAACTTGTTCTCAGTATCAGCTCTAGAAGATGACGGATATGCAGTCCTTCATGTGCAGGGACGTGCTATTTATTTATCCGGTGAGTGAGGACGTGGATGCAGCACGAGTGATTGGCACTAGGGAGGGCAATGTATATAGGTTGAGAGGACAACTTGTAGATGATGAGTCTAGTGGGAGGTCAGACTTAGTGGCAGCAATGATTGCAGCTGGTGTAGACGATCCTTGCAGCTCAGTGAAGAGACCGAGTTGGTATGAGATGACTATAGAGGATGAGCATGAGAGTGAGCAGAACTCTCAGTTCAGAGTGGTTTGCCACACACCTTTAGCTGTTGATCCAGTATAAGCATCTTAGGAGCTTTCAGATCCAGAGGGAGCAGCTTCAACAGTTGGAGGGAGTAGACTAGAGAGTGATCCAGGTGGAGCTGATGCCAATAGTACCTCCCTCGCTAAGAGGGAGTGTTAGCATTTGGTAGCTCGGGGGTACTCCTGCATTAGGTGCCTAGGTGCAAGAGTACGAGGTGATGTGAAGCCTCATTTAATGTCATTAAAGTGACTTTATTAATGTGCATTTGTTAAAGTATTTTTTGATGTGACTTTATGATTTAAAAGTGAGTTGCACTTTATTATGTTTATAAAGTGACTTTTATAATATTTAGGGAAAAGTGACTTTTCGAAAAGATATAGTTCACTTAGGAAACTTAAGTGAACTTGAGATTAGATCTCAACCATGGATCTTGAGATCAAGATTTAATCTCAACCGTGGATTTCGAAAGGTCATGATGAGTTACCCTAATGGGTAAATAAAAGAAAGTTTGAGACTTCATTTGCACACATCCAAGAAGATAATTTTTGGAGAGGCACGAATCTCAAGGTGGCTTGAGTTCCAAAAGGAGAGGAGAGGAGAGAAAGAAGGTAAGATTTCCTGGAAGATGGTTCAGTGAGCAGTAGAGAAGAAAATGACAGCAACAGAAGATAGCATATTTCCCAAGACGCGGGATCATTTATGAGCACAAAAATTGAGACAGCCAGCCCACATTTCGAGGAGAGATTGGGTGTGATTTCCTAGGAGGCCATACTGCTGTAAGTGACTGCACAGAAAATGAAGCAGTTCTGGGCACGTTTTTTCGAGAAGAAAAAACAGAGGCAGACATTTCTAGGCAGTGGCACGTTTTTCAATTTTTTTGAAATTTGTACAGTCCGTACTCTGGCACGAAGTTCGAGGTAGATTTTATGCTCAGATTTTGAGAAATTTTCTGTACAGTACTGGAAAATAGTTATGTATTTATCTGCTGTTGTAACTTTGAGAAAAATTGCTCCTCATGAATAAAATTCTAGGGCTGGTTTTCCCCAAAGTGTGGGGTTTTTCCAGGGTCAAAGTTTGACCAAAAATTTGTGTGTTGAAGTGCCTTTTATCACTGCTGTCACAAGTTCCTGTGCATTATTTTTAAATACAGTCTGCTGTTTTTTATTAGTTTCGCTGCTAAAGTGACTTGATAAACAGTATATTGACATACAGTGAAATGTGGATAATTTTCAGATTGTAGATGTTTAATATTAGAGGTCTATTAAGAGTATGACTGAGTTTTATGACTGTATAAACAACCTGCGAACTCTTGTATATTTTTACCAGACTCTTGTTAACACAAGACATATTTAAAAAGATATTGAAGAAATGGGGTATATTCTTTCAATATTTTTTGAAAATATTCAAAATTCACAGATTAAAAGTCAGAAAAAACGAAAATCCAAGAAGTTAGTAGAAGATTAAAACAATTCAGAACACGAGCACATGACCAAATATCTCGGTGCTCTACAACCCAGTATGGTGGAGATGTTGTCCCAAACGCAACGTAACACTACACCAACATGTCGGCTAAAAAAGAAAAAAAAGAAAAAAACATGTCGGCTTAATTTATCAAATAATAAAAACCCATATTAAAACCAAATGAAAACTTAAAAGTAATTAAAAAATCCATGTTAATCCCGGATTTACCAAACACCAAAGGGATCAAAATTCTTGAGGTGGATTTTTTTTTAACGTGTAAGAATTTAAGATAAAAAAAATTGACACCTCAAGAAATTGGATCCCTCTTGGTGCTTTGTAGATCCGGGTTTAAGATGGATCTAAGCTGGTTTTTAAATAATTAGAAATGAGGATTAAAAACAAGCATATCAAGTCATTAATTGTCTATCGAATACACTGTATTCTGATGGGGTTGGGTTGGTGAATATTAGGCAATGCCTCTGAACCTGCAGAAGACTTCAAGGTTCCAACACTAGAGTTATCCTCAGAAAACTCACGAATGACCGCAATTGCATCAAATTTAGAACGTTCAGAATACACATTCCATTTCTTTGGGGACCTTGGTGTGTATGTTGAGAATCAATGAAAAAATGACAATAGATGTAGCTAGATCTTCTGTCTTCTTGGTAGCCAACCTGTCATGCTTTCTTGACTAGATATAGGCTATAGCTGTATATGTTCTAATTTTCTTACATCCAACAAAATTTGAATTTATCCTTAAAAATAGGCCCTAGTAGCCTTAAAAAGGTAAATAGGTAAAATTCAGAAATGTTGGAATCTCTTAAGAGTTTTAAGAGCTTCATTTTTTGCTTTCTTTTTTTCCTTCTCTGTTTTTTCCTTTTTCAAAAGCAAAATGTTGGATGTACCTTGAATTAATGTCTTTAAATTGGGCTCAAGTCTACTAAAAAGGTCAGGAGAAGTGTGTTGTGTGTACTTGTTGCTATAGACTCTTAACTCCTTGCAACATAACTTTATATACATGCAGGTAGAAGAAGAAAGGCTAGTCCTTTGCATTGGGTACGTTGAATGAGGGAAGCTGTATGCCATCATTGAATATTCCATATGGATGAAAACCCATATGCTTAGCGCCGCTTGATGTTTTGCGGCTAAAACTCACATGGTCCTGGTTCGTGAATCTGTGTCTCCAACCAACCAGTAATGTATTGGTAGCCCTAATGATTATGATGGATTGGAAGCCCAACTAAAAGCAACCTTGTGCTGACAGACTAATAATAAGTTAAAAGCAACCGAGAAATTGAGACACCTTTTAGACATTTATTGGTTTTTGTAATATAAGGATGACATTCTGATGGTTCCAAAGAGAATGAGAGTCGAGTTATCAATATCTGCTTCATTCAATAAGATAGTTTGCTTGTTACGCTTATCTTTTAACCCTTGGAAAACTTAGGTAGAAACACAGTCTTATTCTTCGGTGGTGTCGTTGATTAATGTCCCTTATCTAATGAAGAGTCGCCCTTTGATTTGTTTTAGGTCTCAATATTTGAAAGGTCATAGCAAGTACTGAATGAAAGGTCAATCCTGTTAAGTCCTGGTCAATCCCCCTTATCTAATTCTTGATTTTAGGTCAATCCTTCAAAGACTTGTCTTGATTAAACCTCATCTAGCAAAGAAGTAATCTTTATCAATACTTTGGACAAGAATGCCTTAAACAGGAAATCTTATTTGATTATGGTTTTGAAAGATTAATGTTGGTATATAGAATGGTCCACTGTGAACCATCGTTGAAAAAATGGCCATCGGCAAAAAATCTGCAGGGGGTGTTGAATACAACTTCTCAGTTACATGGGGGAAAAATTGACAAATCATGTCAATCATTAAAAAATACAAAAATAAATTCATTTTTTCAAATTTTAAAACATATAAATAAACAACATCAAATAAACACATTGGCACATAAATATAGGAAAAACACTGATATATTTGATGTAGTGGATGGCAAATGAAAAATGATACATTAAAGTCAATACTAAATCATGAACCTTGTTAGTCGCCAATTAAGGACTCAAAAGTGGACAACTAATAAAAAATGACATCAAAATATGTAAATGTATTACATCATCATGAGTCATCTACAATGACAAATTTTGTAGCTAGCTATCTTGGAGAATCAATGACCTCTCCCCCTTTTATGAGAAAAGGTCATGCCTCAATTGCCAATAGAAGTTCCTGCATCATCTATATAGAAGTTTCCCCCAAATTTTAGTAAACATCAAAGGGATGTCGGGGTCTTCAACATAGAGGACCTTGCCAAAAATACTACAAAATTTATATAAGAATACGTGCAAATTGAAACATAAATCATGGGAATTTTTTTTTTTTTTAAATTATAATCTAATAGACTAATAAATACATAATCATTGATAACATGTAACATAATAAATCATAATGATCTTTCTACAATAGACTATCACCACCATCATCTGGGTACATACAGGGCTTGGTGCTCTTGATTAAGCATCAATCCCATACCCTCATACATGATAGAATCTGATGGAAATGCTGCACTTTGGCCAAATTCTGAAATCTTGAAAATTATTNATATATATATATATATATATATATATTTATTGATAAAGAATTTTGAAGGTCCTTCACCCAATTACATCTATATATATATATCTATATCTATATCTATATCTATATATATATATATATATATATATATATATATTTTTTTTATATTGATAAAGAATTTTGAAGGGCCTTCATCCAATTACATCTTTTCAGAAATATACAATTATTATTCTCCACAACTTCTCATTTATGAGTTAGGGGATTTGATGCATCAAACTAGGTTCGTCATTCAAACTTAACATTCCTTGAGGGAGAAGACAACCCTGATTTGCTTTAAGATCTGCCGACTTGTTCAATTCACGAAGAATGTGAAAAGAGGAGACTGAAAAACAGTCTATTAAGATGAAGTGCAAACTTTGCATAGTCACGCTCAAATTGAGATTAGAGAACTCTGTAGCAAAATTTAAAACTTTTATAATGATTTCTGAATCTCCGAATATTTGAAGATTGTTATGCCCAGCTTCTTTGGCGTGTTGACAGGATTTTAGAAGAGCATATAATTCTGCTTGATTATTTGAGAGTTGACCTAATCCCAAATTGAAGCTAGTTTGAAGCCTTCCTCCTGGATAGAAAATCAATCCACCTGCTCCAGCATTCCCTGGATTTCCTTTTGACGCACCATCAAAGAAGATTGAAACTTCATTCTTCCTTTGCCACCAATCTGTGAATTCTTTTTCCGAACGTCTTACCTGCCAAAATGGATGGATAGCAGGCCTTCCAGAACTCAACTGAATTTTATCCACCTGTATCAATCCAAGCCACTTATGTTCAACTTTGATTTTATTGAGGTCAAGATGAATGTTTCCCACAACTTCCAAAAGCAGAGCCTTAGCTTTAATTGCTACAAGTTCTGGTTTCAAGGCTTTGTTATTGAAAATCAAATCATTTCTTGCTAGCCAAATTTTCCACCAAAAGAATTTTTGGGATGGCTTGCCAGATTTTCCTCCATTCATGACTTGTGGAAGAAATTCTTGGGTGCCTGAGTTGCCAATTAGCAAAGAGATTTACAGGTTCAATGTTTGAAGGAGCTGAGACTGACAACCCACTCAAGAGATGCGCCCAAGCTTTCTCAGTAAACTCGCATCCAACAAAAATGTGTTCTGAAGTTTCAGCAGCTTGTTTACAAAAGCAACATCTGAAAGGTCCAAAAAAACCTCTTTCAACAGATTTTCACCTGTTAGAGCTCTTTGGTGCATGAGAATCCAAGAAAAAAAATTAACTTTTGGAATACTGGGAGATTGCCACACTGATTTCTAGAAATTAGCGCTGTGAGAAGACATCGGATTGGTTTGAAGAGATTGGTATCCTGAAGCTGCCGAATAAACTCCTGTAGAGTCCCAGCCCCACGTGTCCTTACAAGAATAATGAATCGGTGCTAAACCATTCAATTTAATTAACAACGTTTTGAATTGGGAGATTAGCATTGGATATCCATGGTCTGGCAGTTCTGGGAACACCCACGATGCCCAATTTCCTTTATAATCCCAAGCATAAATATCTGACAGACGCAGAAGACCTTTATTTGCCAACCAGTCTTTGATCTCAATGATAGAAGAATCGTAATTTAAAGGAGTATTACCTTTTATTGTATCATCCCATAATTTTTTTTTCGTCATTTCAAGGTATACGATATAATTGCTGAGTGAAGAAATCTAAACCTTTTCTGCATAGATTCCAAATTATAGTGCCTTTAGGAGTGTTAGACATCTGCAAATTCCGTAGAGTTCCTTCTTTAAGGTATTTTTTCCAAAAATATTGACTGACATGGTGTTTTTTGTTAGAGAACAGTTGCCATAGCAGCTTACCTCCCATGGCAAGGTTTACCAATCCTGGATCTCTGATATGCAGACCACCTTCAAGAATTGGTCTCTTGACAGTGTCCCAATTAACCAAATGCAATCGACTCTGATTTCCTTTACCGCCTCGCTAGAGGAAGTCTCTTATCAACTTGGATATCTGATCTACAATCGTTTTTGGAGCGAGAAGGAGAGAGGATTGATAAATTGGAAGAGTTGAGAGGGTTGACTTGATTAAAACAAGCTTCCCTGCCATAGTTAGCCAATGACCACCCCATGAGGCAATCTTAGCTTTTAACTTGCTAATAATTTCTAGCCAAAGAGAAGGGTTGTTTTGGCCCAGAGATAGAGGAAGACCCAAGTACTTGACCTTATCCCAAGTGACAAATTTGTCAAAGCCTAAAATTTGAGAAATATTTGTAGTAGTAGAGGGATCTGCATTCCAACCATACACAGGGCTCTTCCGATTGTTGACGAGAGCCCCCGAAATGATACAAAAATTCTGCATAATTTCTTTAAAGATTCTTGCCAATCTCAACGAAGCCCCTCCCAAAAGCAACGTTTCATCCACAAAGAGGGCATGGTTGATAGATTCTACTCCACTTGCTGACTGGATGCCCGGAATAATCCCCACATTTTTACCTGCACTTAGCTTTCTACTCAGAGAATCTGCCATTAGAATATAAAGGAATGATGATAGCGGATAGCCCTGACGAAGACCCCTGGAGGCTTGAAAAAAATTTGTTGGTCTGCCATTTACTAGTGGTGCTATCCAAGGTTTATCAATACAAGCTTTGATCAGATTTATAAATGTAGAGTGAAACCAAAAGAGTTAAGAACTTTGTAAAGAAAGGAGTGCTTTACTCTGTCAAAAGCATTTGCCATGTCAAGTTTTATTAACATGCCCTTCTCATTTCTGTGGAAGCTGGAGTGCATGGCTTTCTGAACTTGATTCACATTGTCCAGAATGTGACGCCCTTTTACAAATCCACCTTGAAGAGGAGAGATCAGTTTTCCAAGCAGAGGTTTGAGCCTGTTAGCTAAGAGTTTAGATAAGATTTTATATGATGCATTACAAAGAGAAATAGGTCTGAATTGGTCAATGGTGGAAGGTTTAACTTCTTTGGGAATTAAAGCAAGGAAGGTGGATTTGGTACTTCCACCAACTTTGGCTTTAAACTGAAAAGCTTTGACCATCCTGAGAAGATCTTTTTCTGATTACATTCCAGCATACTCTATAAAAGTGAAAGGAGAATCCATCGGGGCCAGGAGCTTTATCTGGCTCCATAGACCATATAACATCAATGATCTCTTCCTCTGTAAATGGCTTCATTAGCTCCCCATTTTCCTCCTCACTCACCAAACTAGGGACGTTGGAAAGAAAATCAGTGGTTAATTTAGAGTCAATATATCCATCCTCTTTGAACAGGCTATGAAAATGAAGTTCAACCGCTTGTTTGATTTGAGAGATGCCTTTAAAGGATTCACTAGTCGAAGAGGAAATTTCCGAAATGTGGTTGTGGGAGAGTCTGGCTCGATATTGCTTACGGAAAAAAGAGGTGTTTTTATCTCTCAATTTCAACCATAAACTTCGAGATTTTAGTCGCCAGAATTCTTCTTCTTGCCTAAACGATTAGAAAGAATTAGACTGAGCCTTTTGTTCTTTTTCCAGCATTGCAGGAGTGATCTCTGAGTCCTCCATTTCCAATTGTGTCACTGCCAAATTTTCCTAGGCTTGATTCTAACGTTGGTAGGAGAATGGAGAGATTGTTTTATCTAGTCCTTCAACGAAAATTTGGTGTTTTTTAATTTCCTTTCCCATACGAAATTTGGAGATCCAGTAACCGGAATACTCCACGCATTGAAAATAGTGGCCATAAAACCATCTCTGTCAATCCACAAGGGACTGAACCAGAAAGGGATGGGGCCGAGGTCTTCTTCATCCTCAAGTCTACTGAATTCTGAATGGCTATGTAATCCTACTTTCTCCATATGAAGTTTGATGAAGTAGGAACCACTCTCAAACATCCTTAAACAATTAGTGCTAATGTTAAAAATTTAAGTAAAAGGATTTAAGAATTTAATATTACCATTGATTACTAGGGAGTGCGTCCCTACCATTGAGAACACGTTCCTGTGTAACACTAAAAAATGACAATGAAAACCCAAAAAATCGCCCTTTTAGTGGGTTAACATGTGGTTTGGGCGATGTTTCCTATTGTGGCGTAATTTGTTGCCGATAAATTGTGATTTTTTTTTGGGTCGAAAAATCAACACCCATGAAAAATTGTGATTTCTTACGAGGTGGTCGATTTTTCGGCGATATTATCAACACTATTGTGAACACAAAAAAGTTGGTGTTTATTCTCAATTATAAATTCATAGGTATTTATGGGGAAAAAGAGAAACAAATAAGAGACAACTGGGCCATAACTTTTTTAAATTTAAAAGCAATGTTACAAGCCATGGCTATTTTTTAATTTAAAAGCATTGTTATAATTGATCCCTGATAGAATCATGCTTTCTGGTTTTATGGAAATGCTTCAAGAAACATGACTTGAGGGGCTGCATTGCAAAGATCTGAATTCCTTCGGCTTAGGTGCCAGTTTGAGTAGTATCTCAGGATGGTGGTGCCATAGCTAACTCAACATAATGATCATTTTGTATAATTAAATTTCAAGTTTGTAGGTTGGCCATGATTGGGGCCTATATAAGAAGTTGCACAAATCAGTAGATATTAGAGTTTTGCACTCTATCAAAGATACAAGTGAAAATATATAATAACAGTTCTTATCTTATGAAGAAGTGTGCCCTCCATTTCTTGATGCTTTGGTTGTGGCGCAACTCTCATAACATTTTGGTGTCAAGCTGACCGAGCTATTGTTTTGTATATTTGTTGTATCTAGTATAATTTTGGTTATTTTGGGTGACTTTGTACATTCGCAAGTGGCATTAGAGTAGGGATGATCTTGGATTGACATTTTTTTGAGGACCCTCTCTTTCCACATCTATAAATATGCTTAGACCTATCCAAATTTGGTGGGACTGTACTTGTTAGAAGAGAAGGTTTTCAGTCTTTCACATGAATTTTTTTTGCAAGAATTGGGAAAAGATTTAAGCTATAATCTATACAAGTTTAAACTCTAAACCTATCCTAAATAACGGTTAAAAGCACTGGTTCAACTTTTATTGCACATAATTTTTAATTGGAAGATCCAAGTCATCTGCTTCAAAGTTAAGTTGCACGAAACATGGAAACATGTACAAGTTTCAGAAATGGGAACACTTGGAAACGTGACCCTCCATAAAATGGGTATGTTAGGGGAAATGTGGTATATATATTTATATATGCAATTTTTTTTATTAACGCATTATCTCACAATAAAATAAGAGTGAGAGGTTTGGAAACGATTTAGAGGTTAATTTGTTTTCATTTTTCCATAAACTAGGGTTTTTTAGATTTCCTATGGGTCCAAAGTTGCTCATGGGCCCTTGGAGGTTTCCCAAAAGTTTCTGAGTTTCCGCAAGTTTCCGGTACCGTACGTGGGCATTCTAGTAGTTTCGTGCAACATAGCTTCAAAGACTTTTGAAAGAGAGTTGAAAGGAGAACTCATAGTCAAAATTTTGGCGTTGTTGCCCGCTGATGTGCACATCGTCAACATAAATATTTCGAAAGCTGTTTCCCAAGTGGGAAAGGTGTGGCCTTGGGGGCAAGCAAAGAGTCAAGTGCTGTCACCTGATCCCGACTCCTCTGTTTAGGAAAACTCCTAACGAAGCCAAGGAGGGTAGACCCTATAAAGAGTTTTTAAGGCTCATATGTTTTAAAATGTTTTTTGGTGTATGATGAGGATGGGTGTTTTTAGGAGTTTTTTAAAGATGTTTACGATAACAGTTTAATGATCCAAGTAAGTACTTGCAAGATAATTAAAGATGCACAACCACTTGACAATGACAATTTAAAAGTAAAGGATCCATAGCATGATATGAAAATAGATAAAACAAGTGCTCCAGATAGATAATAAGCAAATGAATAATTGATAAGACCAGTGCCAAACGGAGTCAATGTAGTGCTTGAGATGCTTGATACAAATCTTGGGTGTGCTTGAGAACGTTTTGCAAGTGTTCTTGGTAAATTTTATTGTAAATTTTTGGGGTGTAGTTGATTGTTAAAAGGGAAAGGGATCTCCAAGATATACCTCTCGGTACTATGTCCGGATAATAGTCTAAGTGGTTCCGTACAAGAACATGTGGGCTGTCCGGAGTCTCTAAAGCGGTGTTCAACACTACACCAACAAGGATGTAGCCTAACTATGCTTTCAAGGTCTCGATACTTGGTTCCCGCGTTCCCAGGTAGAATTTGCCCACTTTCGATTATTAGCGATCAACGCCATATTTTCGTTGGTTTTCTTGGGAGAGTGTTTTATTTATGGTTGAAATGGATTAAAATGTGAAGATTTAATGAATCTACAACTGCTTCTGAGTATCCCACAAGTGGGTAGAGCATACACAGTGTAGTAAATGTAAATTCAAATTTTATTAAATGTTGTGAACAAGAACCACCGAAAACTCTTTGACAAAGAGCACTCTTGTTCTGCCTTATGGCGAGATTCAAGAGATTTATGGAAAAGGTAAAAATGCTAAAGTAAATGAATTGAAAATTAAACAACAAAACTCTTTGACAGAGAGCATTCTTGATCTGCCTTTCAGTGAGATTCAAGAGATTTTATGTTCTTTTTATCTAACAATTTATATGAAAACAAGAAATCTAATCTATGCAGCCCTTCAAGGATAGATTGTGTGCTTGTGTTGCAAATAAAGTAAACATGCAAAAAAAATATTTATTTTTTTCTAATTACTACAACCAAGAATCTCTTTCCGGCCTGGATGTCGTACTCGGGAAAGTAAGGCTGGGTAAGTATTCAATTTTGCGAGAAAGAAAAAATAAAACTTTTGAGGAACCATGATTGATCTATTTTACTTGCAAAAAAAAAAAATGAAACTACTTTAATACTGTGTGGGTATAAAGCAAATACATGGACAAATACAGGCTTCCCCCAAATGTGGGAAGAAGGGCGTGGGAGCCGTAATCCAACTTGCTTTTATTAATGATTTATTACAATACTTAAAAAGAAAGAAAAGGAAAAATTCCTTTTGACCCTTGAAGAATGGGTAAAAAAGGCTTACAAAATTACTTAGGGAAGAAAGGGAATGAAGGAGGGGGATGGTAGATGGGTCATGGGTGCTTTGGATGGCCCAAAGCTTGATTTTTCGGCAGCGACCCCTTCTCTTTTTCCTCTGACCTGCTAAAAACCAGCAAGCTAATAACATTAGAAGATGGTGGTATGCACAAAAAAACAATTAAAATTTTAAAGTTTTGGTACTTAGAAAAAATTTGGAAAAAATTTACAAGTGTAGATACCAAAAAGAAAGCCTAGATCTAGTTAAATAATGGAGCTTTGAACGTATTTCTAGATCTATCTATTCTAACATGCTAAAACAAGTAGATTTGAATGAACAAAGCTTTAAAGAACTAGATCTACTTAATTAGCACATTTCGAACAAAGTAACTAGAAAGAAAGAATTTAGATTTTCAGGAGATGGATGAACACTTCAAGCCCTTGCTTGATTCTTTGCTAATGGCTTTGGAGTCCCTGCAACAAAGATTAGCTTCTAAAGTGGATGCCGAAGAAGGAGAAGAAACAACTTAGTTCAACGCTTCCTTTGGATTTTGTGACCTGCAAAACTATAAAACTACTCTGGCAAAGATTGGATTAGATCTAGTATGTTTGAAGAAGAAAAACTCAGAGAACCTCAATACAACTGAATATAGTCGGTTACTCCTATATCTTTCAAATCCAAATCATAAGCAAGCAACTTAACAACTGTAAATGCTTACTCTACGTATCAAGATTGATCCTCTAAGCTAGATATATCAGCACAAATTGAGCAAGAGCAATTTTAAACAATACAATATCACCTCATTAGCATAGCATTCTTCAAATGAATCAAGGTAGACCTCCAAAGTCTTCAACTTTATTATTCAAAATAGCAACAACATTACAATAGGCAGATGTTCCTTACATCCCTAAAAAATGGGAGAAGAGACCTCTTATTTATAACAAAACCCAGCCCCAGGGGGAGCACCAACCAACTGAAGATCAACCCGGAGTGTAACTGAGTTGAACAGAGCTAAACAAGAGTGGAACTGGAGAGGTAAATGCTACCTCTCCTACCAACTCACTCGCCAAAGGCCACATCACCCAACCACTCTACCAAACCCCACACGTGCAAGTCCTCTCCAATCTCCTCACGCGAATGTACAGACTCACGGATGGGAAGGGTTGAATTAATGAAAGGTTTGTTAACATAGTTTTGAAATAACAAAGGTTTTTAAGAGAGGGGAGGGGTCCACCCTCACCCCACTCGCATTCACTCACGGTGGAGCGTGAGTCACATAATAGTTCACGTCACCCTTCACTTTGAAATAACTCGTAACCATCATGACATGCCATACATTTATACCATGGTTTAATTCATATGTTTTAAGTGGAGAGGGGTCCACCCCACTCCCACTCACACCATCACACTAGCGTGAGTCATCTCCTCACATCACCCTTCACTTTGAACAATTCCTAACCACCCTTTTTTTTATCTAAAGTTCATAAATCTCACTTTGAAGAGGGTCGTAAACCCATGGGGGACCCATGCCATGTCACTTTCTCACCATTAAAAAATTAATTTTTGCCTTTTTTAAATATTGGACTTTAGTGCATTCTCTCAGAATTTAGCATTTAAATGCCATTCTGATGCTTTGTTAGTCAAATAACGCCTTCCAGGGTGTTTCATCTACCTGAAACATAGTGAAAGTGGCCATTGGGGTAAAGATGCTGCTTTGAGCTTGAAAATGAGCCCAACCACGCCAAAAATAGAGTCCGGATTAGACTTTTTTTACATTTTGAATTTTTCCATTTAAACCATTAAAAAATGGCTTAAAAACGGAAAATTTTTCTTCTTCTCAGAATTAGACGAAACTCTAGGGGGACCTAGTACATGTCCATACGACTCAAAAACAATGCCTAAAACGCTTATATACATTGACACATGAACTTTAATAATCTCCTAATGCCTAACCACCAAGATGAAAATTCCAGCTTTGGAGGAGCGGTCTCGAAAATTATACATTGCTTATTCAACATTGCATAATTGACAAGGGAAAAAACACCTTGGAATAATCGGATTGATAGCCCAGTCTTAGGAAGCCAAGTCTTTTACAAAACGTTTGTCGTGTTAGAGCATTTATTACACCGCCCCAAGGGGTATGAACATGCATTTTATTAAAAAGAAGAGACCACAACTGGTCCTTATGTAATCACGGAACTTCTGAGCACTGACAATGAACAATTGACTTGTTCAATACTTTGACGGCTCACTAGAAATCCCCTAAGTGCAACTTAGAAGTTAGGTGATAACAAGCCTATTTTGAGCAATGGTCACAGAGATATTAGTATTAGGTTTGGGGTCCTAGAACACCCTAATTTTGCTAAGAATCTAACAACCTATAGTAAACACTTCATAACTCTCAGCTTTGAACTTAGATTGAGGAAATTGAGGCATTTTGAAGAAGACATCAAACTCCTAAATGATTACAATTTTTCAGCTAATATTGTTTTTTTAACAAGTAAACGAAGACTTTATTAGTACACTATTTACAATGTTACAACTTACAAGTTAATGAAGCTGACTTGATATAGTTTGAACTTGCGATTGATTTTCAGAATTTGACCCCATCCCATCTTCGTAGTGGAGTTATCTTTATCTCTACTATAAGATATATCACATGGCATGATGCCTTTGACTTCTATGACTGCATATAAGAAAAATGGATGCCTTTGACTTCTATAACTGCATATAAGAAAAATAGATCCACATAATAAGATTTGATCCGGGGCCATATTTTCTGATTTTGGCCCTTTCCTATTATCAAAATAGGTCTAGATTCTATTCTAGTGACTAGCAGAAAATATGGTGTCGCACTTATCAAAATTTGAAATTCATGATAGCAGATCTGCACTCTAAGATTTTACCCTACAGTGGAAAATGAAAATGTTAAAAACAGCAATCAAAACATCAGATTTTCGAAAACTAAACGGAAGGACCTAGACGGTTCCCCCAATTAGAACATGCCTTCTCTAGGAAGGACCTAGACGGTTCCACCTACTAGAAAGTTCCTTCTCTAGAAAGTATCTAGGAGGTTAGATAGAAACTATATAAAGAAGTAGAAGCAATGTAACGAGATGTTTTGTGAAGTATTGATGTAATATTTGTAGCAAGCATATGGCTTGTGGAGTGATTCCTTCCTTAAGGAGTAATTGATGGTGTTATCCTACCTTAAGGGTTATCTCAATATCTTGGTGTTATTCTTGTTGTGGATGAATTTTGCATTATTTATGAAGTCTACGGGTTCTATATCATTGTTGTGATTCAATTCTGTCCCTATACCACTAGACAAGAAAAATGCGCTAAATACTAAATTATGTCCCTATACCACAATAAATCTTTCAACTCATCTATCATTGAACAAATCTAATTAATTTGGCCTTGTTACTAAAAAACTTGCACATTTGTATCAATCATTAATTTAACAATCCCATGGCCTCCTGGCAACTTAGTAGGTTGGATTTCCAAGTCATATTCCAGCACTTTTGTAATCCATTTACCTCTTATTCCTGTGGGGGATGTGTTAATAGATCCTTAACAACATGATGATGAACATAAACAAAAATCTTTGAACTCAAAATGTAAACACAAAATTGCTTAAGTACTTGTTATTGCACAACCTAGCAGCCTTGAGATTGCACGGATTAATCGGTTGCTAACTTGGCAAAACCTCAGGAATCTGTCCTTAAGTGTCACTTGGATAAATTCCTAAAGGTCTCCTAAGCTTACTAAGTAAACCTAGACTAACCAAGGCAGGTGTCCCCAACCAAGCTTTCTCGGATACTTGCCAGAGGTTGTCCAACTTTCACAAGTACTTGATTGATTTGTGGAAGGTATTATGCCTTTGAAAATTAGAATTGGTTCAAATGCTGACACACTGTGGATGAAAGCAAAGCTAAAGGTTTATTCAAATTTTAGGACATTAGATGCATGTCCTCTAGCTAGGTGTGGTTTATGTTAACTTTGAAAGGTGTGAGATGTGTGCATGTTAAGTTACCAAGAACATTAATCAATCATGACATGTGTGAATAATAAAGCAAAAATGTACATGAGATTTGTTGGAAAGGTGTATCTCATTGACTCATGCTTAGGACAATTAGGAGTGTCAAGCCATTGGAAATCTTCAATCTACTGATGGGGTCCAATAGTGATGCTCAACCCAATCTTTTAGAGCACTAACCAGGAAGGATTCTACCGTACTCATTGGTCACACCACTCGACTACCCAATGTATGTGAAGCGCAATCTTCCTGAATGTTGTGTTGGGTGCACTATAGTGACAGGATGACTGATTGGTTGGTTTCAAGCAATGTAATCAAAATCAGACCGATCCAAGCCCAAAAATTTTACTCGAATCAGAACTAGAAAAAAACTGGACCAAAAAATCTGTTGACCAAGAAGTAGATAAAATATTCAAATCTTGAAAAAAGCATATATATTCATGTGCATCCATAAGAATCCAAACCATTATACACAAATATGCAAAGTTTCTCATGTATATAGAAAGTAAGGGTGCATATAACTAAAATCACATTGAGTGCAATACATATCTGACCCAAAATACATAAACAACGAGGCTTTAAATGGCCTCTAGAGTCCAAAAAAACTCATGCTACAACAGATATCTACATATCATCAAAATCATTGCCTATATTAGGATCTTATTTGTCAATAACACCTTGGGCCCCCCACCTCTACTCTTGCCTCTATCTCTAATCTCAAGGTTGATCTTCCAAGGACATTAGTTGACACCCTACAATTTTGATGAAACCTCCTAATCCAAGCATGGAGAAAAGGTAGAAAAAACTTCCCATGCCTAATAAGTAATTTTGCTTGAGTGATTCTGACCACAATGAAGAAGATAATAGGTCATGACAAAGGAGTTAAACAATAAACACCAACAACATCGAGGTACACAGAGGGGTTGATGCGCTTGATTACATGCCAATCCCATACCCTCATACATGATAGAATCCAGTGGAAACATTGCAATCTTGAAACCCTGAACACTATTAAGTTTGTTGAATTTTGAATGGGGGTCTAAAATTCTACTTTTTGGTTCGATGAGGTTGGAAACTTGGAACCACTATCAAACATCCTGAAGCAATTAGTGGTAATGTTAAAAATTTAAGTAAAATGATAGAAAATGAATGATAAAGAGAATGTCACTTTTACTTTAAGAATTTAATATTATCATTTAATTATATTGTTGAGTACTACGGTTTACCTTCATTTATTTACAAAAATTGCATGTTCAAAGCCATGCCTTACTCCCTTCTACAAAACCGGCTAGTTTCCTACGGAACCGACCTTTTTCGGTTCAAAACGGTACGACACCTAAACCAGTTGGACTGGCTGGTTTCGCCAATTTTGTTAACATTGGTTTTTGGTGCCCTAGGGGGGTCTCTGATATACTCAAGGTACCTGGAGTCCAAGGCCGTGTTCAAGTTTTGTCTAATGCGATACTACTCACATGGGTACCGGAGGAGTTATTGTGGTGGCCAACATTGTCCTGTACTCAAGGTAGGAAACAACTTGCGCTTAAGAATCTACTGCATTCACAAAGCCGATATTGTTCCTCATCTGCAGATTTACCTGCCTAACGACAGTACCCTGGCGATTTTTATAGATGCCGGCACACGTCTTCTACCCCAAATCCCAAAGTCTCAATGTTGTTTCTCATATGCCATATTATGCTCTTTGAATCAAAATAATTGTATCATGATAGCAAATATATCGCCATTAACCATTTACTTTGAACAAAATTACAATGCAATATAAGAATGAAATCTGAAATGTTTGTCCAAGGTGTAGGTTGAGTGTTATGTTTAGGCATATTGTGTGTGAAGGAGCTAGCAAATGGTGAATATGTCAAATTCAGATTTAAACAAAGCGTTCTTTGATCTGGAAAAGACCCTTATGCTAGTAGTTTAAGAACATCGACACATTGGAAAAATTCAGATCTGAAATAACTCAGCAAGTAAATGATCTAGATAAATCTTATTTGAGTTCAATTTTTAGATCTACTCACTATTCCCTATTGCTGTAAATAGGTAACAGAGACTTTTTGAATAATAAACAACAACAAGAAAATAGATGCATTAATTGCTAATGGCTTTTGAATCAAGGAAATAAAGATGGGTTCATTAACGTGCAAAATATCTCAAGCTACAACAACTAAGCGTGAAAGAAAACTTGCTGTTAATAGGAGATTTCTGCAATAAAAGACTAGTGAAAACCAACCAGTGTTGAAGCTCCTACTTAATGAAATAATTAGTAAGCTAGACCCTAAAAACCAACAAGTTTCGAGTTAAATTTCTGCCTTTTATAAGTGATTTGTAGCAACAAAAACTCCATAAAACATATTAGAATTTATTTTCCAGCTTACTAATGGTTTGCAAAAGTTAAGAAAGTTCTGAGAAAAAAGAAAGAAAGAAAAATGAAGAGTGGAAGAAGAGAAAGAGTTATACCTTTTTAGACCGAGTGCCTTGAGCTTGAAGGGCAAATGGAGTCAGCTTACCCCCTTGGCTTAAATAAAAAATCGTTGTTGAAGAAGGGAAGCACTAAGGCAGTTCCAACTTCTCAACCAACTTAGATGACTTGGGCGCCCTCTTCTCTTATGACCTGGGCGTGCCTGCGACTGCAACCTTTCCTTCGTCGCCCACCAATGCTAGCAAGAGCTAGAGTAGAAGCTGAACAGGACATTCCAAAAAAACCAAAGTTTTGCCTACATCAAGAGATGCCGCCGTAGAATGAGAGAGGAGTTTGGGCTTGTAATAGCCTTCATGCTTGGGTGAGTTGTCCCGCACCTTCAAGCTGTGCTTTCTTGACCTTCGAGCTGTCAAAACCTTGGAGAGAACGTTGTCTAG
The DNA here is from genome assembly GCA_001517045.1 of Pseudotsuga menziesii. NCBI lineage: Eukaryota > Viridiplantae > Streptophyta > Pinopsida > Pinales > Pinaceae > Pseudotsuga > Pseudotsuga menziesii. The sequence continues at coordinate 167,818 of LPNX010842920.1, read as the reverse complement.
GATTTGCCGCATTGTTTCAAATCGGTGGGTGTACCTTCGGGCATGAGAGATTCGATTTGCTATCATGGCAAACTTAAATGCTTTAGGCCACCCTCATATGGTTTGAGATCTCATTGGCGGAGACTAACCCCCTTGTTTGCCAAGGAGTCTGCTCTTCCATTGTTATGCCTTAGGATGTGATGGAAGGAGATCAATTCAAAGGATTTGGCTTGATGCTTCACTCTTTTGATGAGTTTTCCTCACATCGTTGAGTCGTGTTTGACTCTAGAGTGCATTGCTTTAATGACCACCATTGAATCCCCGATTACTTTCACTGTTCTAGTTCCTCTTTCCTTGATGAGGCAGAGGGTAAGATATAGGGCAAGGATTTTTCCATATGATTGGTTTCCCTTCCTAGACTCCAAGCGAAACACTATTCTTCTTGTCCCCCGAGGTCGTAGGTGACCCCCTCACACCTGCCAGCCCTGGATGGCCTTTAGAGGCATCGTCAAAGAAGAGGAGGTGGATTCACTGATCTACACCATGCCTCAAAGGCCTTCTACTCCATTATGATCGTCCACGACATGTCTTTCCCCGTTATTTTAGGAGATGAATTGAGGGTGTGCAAATATTCCCGAAATAGTCACAGAGCCATAATTTCTCTTGAGTTTCCATCAGCTCGGTCTGCCCAAGCTTGAGACTCTGGCATTTATTGCTTCAATGACCAGACTTCTGGCATTGTTTGCTAGTTGATTTTCAATCTGTTTTTCTTCTACAAATATCGTTTTGTTCCTTGCTAACCATATTTTCTAGCATAGGAATTTTGGGAGGGCTATCCATACCCCTTTCATCAATGTTTTCCTTTCAATAGATCTTGGATATTCTTTTCTCCAGTTTTCAAACATGGCTCTTCAAGTGGCTAGAATGTATTGAATTGCACGTACCTCAGCATAGGCCAATTTGCAAACTTCTAAGGTGGTGAGCATCGGAAGATTAAATGGATTATAGTCTCGTCTACGTTTTGGCAAAGAAGACATCTAGAGGGACCTGCTATTCCTTTTTTTCTGAGATTTTCTGTAATGAGAACTTTGTTGTGCACTATTAGCCGCAATAATACATTCACCTTTGGGAGACCATCCCCTTTCCAAATTTTTTTCTTGGTAGGGTCTATTGCCATGGGATCTTCTTTTTGGGATAGTCAATCGTATCCTTGTTTGATATTGTATGTTGTGTTTTGACTCCCTCATGTCCTTTAATTCGTGAGTAGCTTGTTGATGGGGGCGATCCTTTCAAGAGAGCCAACAAGCTTTGATATTGTCCCTGCAATTGCATGGAAAGCTCAAAGTTTTTCCATTCTAGCCAATCGCCAGACCTTTACTCCCAAATGGAGAGTTCAAACAGGGTGGTGATCCCTCTTTCTGTAAGCCATTTTTGAATATTCTGGAGTTCTATCTTTTGGGGTAACTCTTCAAAACCTTCAACCTTATCTGTCCACATATTAAAGGAGGTGTTGTTACCGCTAGACTAGGATATATGATTTAGAATCAGAGGCGTTGCCGATTTGAGAAGCTTCCATATTGGAGAACCTCCCTCAGACCAGTCCAATGTCTCCCATTATCAATTGTTCGGGAGTTGAAGTATTTCTTGGTTACTGCTTTCATTAACCACTTGTCGCTCCTTGAAACTAATTGCCAAACTAATTTGGCACCTAGAGCCAGATTCATTATTTGAGATCTCTAATTGCCATCCCTCCCCTTTCCATTTTTGCAGTTACTGTGCTCTAGTTCATCAAATGGAACTTTTTGGCATTTGACTTGCCCCCCTGTCGTAAAATTTCCGAATTTCTTTAGATATCTGTTGTGATATTCTTGAGGGAACTAACATGGTTGCGCTTTGATATATGGGAGAACTGATAACACAACTTATGTTAGAACTATTCTGCCCGCTGGATTTAGCCATTGGGATCCCCAAGCATGCATTTGGATTTTGATTTTTTTGATTATCTACTTCCAATCCCCTTCCTTACAAGAACCGATCAATATTGGCATTCCAAGATACTTGAAGGAGTTCCACTCTATAATGACTGAAAATTTTAAAATGCGAGCTATAGCACAAAGAAGAGAGTTAGAGTAGTTCCAACCATATATCTTACTTTTTCCTTTGTTCATTTGCCCCCCCAAAGCCTTGAGGTATTTGTCCAAAACTGTCTTGAATCTATGGGCAATTACCATGGACGCCCCTTCCAAAAGATCGGTATCGTTCATAAATTGAGGGTGGTTAATTGATTTGATGCCCCTTGCTATGTTAATCACTCTTAGATATGCCTTTTTCCTTTCCTCTTCCAAATTCCTGCCGAGACATTTGGCCATGATTATGTACAGGAGAGGGGACACTGGGCAACATTTCCTAAGGTCACAACTACTTTGGAAAAATTCGGCTGGCCTTTTGTTAATGAGAGGGGCTATCCATAGAGAACCAATGCAATCTTTGATCCATTGGATAAAAGGGGGGTTGAATCCTAACTTTCTTAAAACTTGATGCAAAAGGAATGTTTAACTCGATCAAATGCATTTTCCATGTCAAGTTTAATGGCCGTACCTTTTTCTTTTCTAGCATAGCTTGAGTGCACTGCCTCTTTTTCATGAAGCCTCCTTGATTAGGGGAGATGATTTTGGGCAGGATTATTTTAAGCTGATTAGCTATGATTCTGGTTAGCACCTTGTACGTTGCATTGTAGAGAGAGATTGGCCTGTATTTGGTCGAGGGGGTTAGTCTAGATTCTTTCGATGTGAGGGCAATGAAAGAAGAGTTGGTACTAGCTTCTATCTTGTCCTTATTTTGGGTCCAACTCAACATGCGATGGAGGTCTTTCTTTATTATATTTCAGCTGGCTTGCAAAAAGTGTATTGTAAATCCGTTAGGCCTTGGAGCCTTGTCAGGTTGCAGGGTCCAAATTGCCTCGATAAGCTCAGATTCTTCTATTTTCCTAGTTAAGGTTACATTTTTCTGCCTTGTTACAAGAGAGGGCATTGTTGCTAGCAAGTCCTGCATTATCGTTTCCTCTTTTGGGTTATCTTTGGTATGCAGTTACTTTAAATGTTTATTTTCCTTGGCCTTGATATCTTCCAGGTCTTGGACTTGCTCCCCATTTTGACTTGTTATCTCCTGAATTCTTTTTTTCAAGATTCTAGACTTAGTTTGTTTGTGGAAGAAAGTAGTATTCTTGTCTCTTGCCTTTAGCCACAAACTTCTTGACTTTAAATGCCAATGCGCTCTTCTTCTAGGCGATTGAAGGTATGGAGCTCTGTTGTGAGCTTTCTTTCTTCTGTTAGCTCCTTTGGGGTGACTTCCTCTTTCTTTGTTTTGTCATAAATTTGCTGCAGCTGGGTTTTGATCTTTGCTCTCTTAATATCTGGGGGGATATAATTGCCCTTGGTCCATTTTTTCATATTGTGTTTTGTTCTTCTAAGCTTCTCCCATACGAAGGAAGGTGAACCCCTCGCCTGCTCTTTCTAGGTTGCTTTGATGATATCAAAGGCCTTTTGATTCTGTAGCCATAAGGGGTTGAACTGAAAAGGGATTGGTCCATTGTTCCTATCTTCTTGAAAGTTGAGGGAAATAGGCTTGTGATCGGATACACTTGAGGGAATGATGGTGGAGTAGATCCCCAGATTCTCTAACGAAACGTCACTATGTACAAGAAATCGGTCTAGCCTTGCTGATATATGTCCGAAGCCGATTATTCTATTCATACAGGTAAATTTCCCGATTTTAGGCACTATATCTAATAGATCCAACACTATATCTAATAGATCCAATTCAACTATTAGTTCTTCAATGTTTTCTCTGAAAGGGTCTCTTACATTATTTTTCCTTTTTTTCTCTACTGAAGAAAGTACTAGATTAAAATTGCCTGCTACTATAGTACTACTGTGCTGCCCATGATCTTTTCTTTCAATTAAAGAGTTCCAAAATTGATGTTTTTATGTGTACTTATTTGGAGAGTAGACATTAAAAATATCAATTTGTTTACGTGTGCTCATGTGTAGGAGTTGTTATCCACTAAGTTGCACTTAGGTGGATTTCCAATGAGCCACCGAAGTTGTGAACAAGTCCCTTGTTCATTATCAGTGCTCGAAAATTCAGAAGACCTTTTAGGGCCAAATATTGGTCCCTTTTTAAAATTTTGCATGTTCATACCTTGCAGGGAAATTGTACTAAGTTGACTTAGCATGATGACTTTTTGTAAAAGGCTTGGCCAACTTAGACTTAGCTATCAATGGGGTACTCTAGAGTGTTTGTACCTTGTTAATTATATGTTGCTTGTCAGGGACATAATTTTCGAGTTTTTCACTAAAACCTCCAAAGTTGGAGTATTCGCCTTGGTGGTTAGGCCTTAGGAAAGTTTATGCGTCCATGTATATTACCTTGCTAGTCACTTTTTTGAGTCATATGAACATTGCACTAGGTCCCCCATAGGTTTATTTTTTAAATTTCCGAGAAAAATATTTTTTTCCCGTAAACTTAGGCTAATTTTTAATAGGTTAATTGATAAATTTCAAAGTGTCATAAAAGTGTGGCTAGGGGGACAAATTTGCCATGGGGGTGCTCGTTTTCAAACTCAGAGCACCCACTTTACCCCAAAACCCACCTTTCCTAAGTTTTAAGTGATTATTTATCACTTAAGTGAAATTCTCTCCCAAAAAGGAAAAAAGTGAATAAAAAATCAGAAAAAAGGGAAAAATATGGAGAAAAAACACATCCCTAAATCAGTGGGAACTTGTCCCAGACATGTTCCAAGTTAACTAAGGATGATGTTGGGGCTAATTGGAGACCAAATCAAGATCAAATCAAGTCGATTCCAATCAAATCCATGAAGGGGCGAATTTCTCCTTAAAGGGTCACATTTATCCATGACGAAGCTGACCTCTTGTTGTATATGTGACAAAAAGAGGCGGGGGTGACCTACCTGGCTGAATTTCTCCTTAAAGGGTCACATTTATCCATGACGAAGCTCACCTCTTGTTGTATATGTGTCACAGAAAGAGGCGGGGGTGACCTACCTTATAAGAGGTGTCGCCTACCACCTCTAGTTCACTCTAGTTCGCCCTCAATTATCTCTAAAATCTCCAACACTTGGCAAATTTGCCGCCCTTGGGGTTTGCTCTCATTTTTCCTATATAAGCAATGTCTTGGCTCTCATTCAAACTAGTTCGAGTTGGATAGAAAGTAGGCTTGCTGATTGTAATAGTTATAGTTGTTTTGCTTGAAATAAAGAAAGCTTTAGTGGCCAGACGGTGTCGTGTTCTATTGTGTGGATGAGCATTGCCATGTCTCATTGAGGTAACTTGTAATTTTTTCATAGTTTGCTTATTATGATCTTGTGGATTTGGCCTCGAAGTATTGCTATCAATTAGTAGGAAAAGAGTTTAGTTAATATGTTTATTGGCTAATTCGTTTTTCATATGTATGTTAAGAGATATATATCTCACATGTCTAATAAGTTTATTGGCATGCTGTTTTAGTCTCTCTCTATATGTATTAATCGGATCTCACAAGTATCTTGGCAATACTTTGATTAGTTGCAGGTATCCTAGTTTGAAGAAAGTGTTGATCTAGTTTGCTTCCTCATTTTCTTCAACATATTCAAGGCATAGTCACTCGACATTCTCTCAGAAAGCTCCACGGTTGATCATTCGAGCACGAAGCCACCTCTTCTTCTCTTTCTCCATTTAAATCAAACTCTTTCCTTTGGTTACCTCTTCTTATTTCTTAGATCTACTTACTTTAAAATGTTAAAATCTTTCTAGATCTAATTTATAAGAATATCTTGCTTAGATTCAAAACTTGCATAAAGTTTTACCTTTTCTCATTTAGATCTAGCTTAGAAATCTTCCTTTTTTGAAGTTATTTCAAGTAAATATTAAATCTTGTAATTTGAGTGGTTTTGTTTTGATTATAAGGTTAATATCTAGCGTTAAAGTTCTTTATTGGCAGCCCCTTAAAGTCTGTCCAAGATCCTAAGAAATTGAGTCTCACAAGCCCAAATTTCTTAGTTCATTGTTTCCTAGATTTAGTCTCTAACTTAGCATAATTTTCTAGTATTTTTCTAGTTTGCCCGAATCACTCTTAAAGTGATTTTGGGCACTTTTTCTACTAATTATCTTTGCTGGTTTTTGTATTAGGACAACAGAAAAAGAGGATTTAGGCACCAACGTTGGCAAGTTCAAGCAAACAAAGACATCCTTTAACCCTCTTCTTCATCCTTAACATTTCTTCATACAATTGTAACCTCTCTCCTCCGATCTTATAAGGAGAAAGAGGGCTTCTTTAAGCATTGTAATTATCATAATAAAGAAGATCAGGTGGGCAACCAAGTGTCTACACCCCATCCCCCTAGGGGATTTGCACTTGTCTTTTTATGGTGTGAATTTTTCTAACTTTTTGCTTTACTTTTGTAACCCAATCACACACTTTGCCTTAACAAGCTGTATAGTTTCTAAAGTCGTTTAAGAGTTTAATGTTATGCTTTTCTGTTTTTCAAGTAAAGTAATTGGAATAAACATCCGCCATTTCCGTGTATGCTCTTGCCCATCGTAGGTTTGCCCTAAGCTTTGGGATAACCAAAAGCGGAACTATGCGCTCATTAATCTTTCACATCGTAATAAAAAACTTATTTTAATAAAATCAATTGCCCACAAAACTAACGGAAATATGGAGTTTTCGAGCTTCACTATTTGTGGGCAAATTTTGGAAAGGAAGCGGGAACAACTAGAAAGTGATCAGGGGGCCTTGCAGGCTACACCCTCGTTTGGTGTAGCGTTGGACACACCCCCGTGACTCCATCTAGCCCACACGTCCTTGTGCAAAGCCACATTAATTGAAATCTGAACATATTCCTCGTACCTCACTGTGTATCGGGAATCCCCTTTTCCTTTTAATCCATTTAATCCATAATAACTAAAACTGACCAAGATACACTTGCACAACATTTCCCTTTACAACATTATTTGACTCCACGACACTGGTCTATAATCTTTACTTCCTGCTTAAATTAATCAATGTGTTGTGAATGCTTTAAATTTCATGTTGTTGAGATAATTTTCTTTTGCAAAGTCTTGTTTAAGTGTTTCCTTTCAAAATTCTAGACTAATTTCATCTTTTGTTTCTTAGCTTAAAAGCCTTAGATCTTTTAAAGGGACCACCCCCCTTGGCTTTGCTAGGAGTTTCCTAGATGGAGGAGTTGAGTGTTGAGTAACAATATCTCAACTCGAGACTTGCCCCTAAGGATGCACCAAGTGGCTTGAAGATTTCTGCCACGCCGACCCCCCTGAGGTGCGTGAAAGGCGACAACATGAGTGAGATCAACAACCAATGTTGCGATGGAAAAGAATTTTGCATCTCCAAAGAAGCTATCTTCCCACAGTGTGCAAATTACTCCCTAAGGACGCACCAAGTGGCTTGAAGATTTCTGCCATGCCAACCCCCCCCGAGGTGCGTGAAAGGTGACAACATGAGTGAGATCAACAACCAATGTTGCGATGGAAAATAATATTGCATCTCCAAAGAAGCTATCTTCCCATAGTGTGCAAATTACTCCTAATGCTGCCTTGGCTCTTATAGCCTTAGGTTTACTTGTTTTCTAGACTTATGTTCCTATCCAACATTGTTTCTTCTTTTAACTTGGTCTCTTGGAGCACAAGAACTAGGGGTTTTTCCATCTTGATCAACTCTCGTATTGCTTCTCTCTTGTAGTTGCTCCCCATTCCCTTGCAATTCCAAGAGATAACTTTCATTGTTTACCTTGTGATTGATTGGCGTTTCCTCTATTCTCCCAGGACTTTGGTATACTCAGACTTTTCAAAGTGATTACTTTGCCGCTTCTGCTTATTACACTTATAAAAGTTAGTTGCAGTCCTAAAGCTACCTACCTTGATGCTGATTCTTATCTTTTCACTTTCTTCGTTGGCCTCCCTACCTTCTTCGATGGCATCTCTTTCTTAGACCCTTCATCTTCCTTGTTCTGTTGCGCTTTTCTTCTGGTTGTTACCTCTCTAGTATAGGGTTTTGGTTCCTTTTTTTCTCTTGTAAAGGGGCTTGTTTGAGTGTATTATGGTCCCTCCTTTGCTTCTTCTCCCCCCAATTTTCAAGAGCTCTAAAGATGGGATTGGTGTCGTTCTTTTGTATGGTTATGAGAGGAGTTCTGATTTTTCTCGGCCTCTGTCAAAGTTGCTGAGGGCAGATCCTGAGGAGAGTTCTCAACCTGCACGATTTGTTGGATTTTTGTTTCAGCTAGGGCGACAGCTATTTTTGTTCTCTTCGTTGCTTTTTGAAGTATCGACTTTGTTCATGATTAATGAGGGATTAACTTTATTATGCCCCGGGCAGATAGAGCTTTGGCCTTTCCTGAATGTTTCTTTACTGTATGCCAATGTTCCTCTTTAACGTTTGCTTAGGGGGATTGCTGGGTTAGTTTATAATCCTTTGCAAAGTGTCCATACTCATTGAAACTCTTGCAATTAAACGAAAGTTGTTTGCACTCTAGGGGGTCTGGGTATGTTTCCAGTTGTCTAGCTTCAAAGTGAATCGTGATGGCCTTTTTTTGGATCGACTCTGACACAGATGTGGGCACATGAAAAGATCCCTTCTTTTTGCTCTGCTCGATCCACATGCTTCCACAAAACGTTTCCTATGGCTGCTAGGGAATCATCTCCCTAGCAATGAATTGGCAAATGTGGGAGCCGCACCCATACCGAAACACACAAAGGAACACCATCTTCTGGGTTGAAATCTAGATACAAGTTGTTAAGGTAGAGCCCTCGAGATCCATAAAAGTATGGCCCACTTATGAAGATCAAATCTCTATTAGGCTTCATTTCAAACAGCAAGACAAAAAATCCTTTGCCACAAGAGAAGATCAAGATGTTTACTTTGATGAGAGGCCGCTGAGATTTTGAAACCTAGACATCCATTGCTTTGGAGAGGGCCACATTTCAGTGAACTGACCAATCAACCCACACTTCGAGAGAGCTAGGGCTTTGAGCTGAGGGGGGGATTATGACTTTTGGAGTGGAGCTTTCTTTCTTTAAGAATTTTTAGGGGGCTGATTTGCTGCGAACAAAAGAATTGATGGCTGTTGCCAGTACCTAGAAGTCAATTGCATTGGAGGAGAGGGGAGGGGTGGGGAGCCCCCTCTGATGCCATGGAAAGGCGAGAACGAAGGTGCCTTGAAGTCCAATTTCAGATGAAACCCTTGCAAAGCTTTTCACCCAAATTCGAAAGAGGTTTGTCACCTGTCTCATATTCTCAATGTAATAGCTGAATTATTAACTTAGGTAGACTTAGTCATCTTTTATAATAAACCTTAGAAAACTGTTGAATTATTTCCAATTAATCCCAAAATGATGAATCCTTGAGCTTGTTTAGGGGGAATTGGGAAATGCCTTTGATGATGTTCAAACTTCTAATGACCTCTGAAAATGATACCAATCAATTCCATAGCTGAAATCCTTTTGCAAATGCCATTTATAATCTAATCCCAATAATTAATCCCGAAGTTAGGCAATTTTTAAATCGAACTTTAGGAAAAATTGAATTAATTGCCTATTAATCCCTGTAGGTGCTTTGGATGAGCCTGGGGTGGAACTAGAAGCCCCAACTGCCTGGGCTACAGTGGAAGGTAATGGGGCTGAGGTGGAATCCAATGTGAGCTGTCTCCTCCCATAACCACATGTCATCAAAATCATTGCCTATATTGGGATCCTGTTCATCAATAACACCCTATGCCCCATATTCATGTGCATCCTAGTCATTGGGGTCCGGTTTTTTCTTGTTTCGGTCCGGTTCAGATCTTTGGGCTTTGTCGGGTTGATGACCGGTCCGGTTCTAATAACATTGCTTGCGTCTACCTTGAATCTCGAAGTTGATCCTCCAAGGACATTAGTCAACAGACTCAACATCCTACAATTTTGATGAAACTCAATAATCTAATCATTAAAATAAGGTAGAAAAAGCTTCCCATGCTTAATAAGTGATTTTCAACATATGTTCATGGGGACCGTTGCTGACAACCTCACGCTGCGGTGTTGTTTCTCTGGTAAGTTTGGTTCACCTTATACTGATATATTAGTGTGAGATTCTAAATTTTAGAGTTTCTTTTGGAATTCTTTATAGAAGATGCTTGGTTGTTAATTACAGTTTTCTACTTTTCATCCACAGACTGAAGTATAGACTGTGGTAGACAATTGAATCTTAGTCCATGCTTTTCATTTTTATCCTTAGAAGAACCAGCAGTGGGATAGGTATTTGTACATCATTCAACTCATTTATAATAGAGTCACTCATGCAGCTATGAGGCATTCCCCTTTTGAGGTTTGTTATGGATTTCAACATATGAGATTCTAGTTTCTCTACCTTCACCTTCTGTTACTCATGCTCAAAAGGAGTAAAAGAAAATCACATCTTTTGTTCAAAATCTTGTTAAGATGCATACTGAAATCTGAGACAGTCTCGATCGAACAGAGGCTAATTATAAACAGTTGCATGCTTGACATTTAGTGCCTCATCAGTTCAAGATGGGAATCCAATATGGTTGCATTTAGATAAGCAAAGATTTCAGAATAAGCAGTATCATGAGCTCAAACCTATTTGGTATAGGCCTTACACCGTTGTTCAACAAGTTAGTTCCAATGCTTTCCATTTGAATATATGCTTGCTCAAATTAATGTCAATCAGTTGTAGTTGTATGAGCTTTCACGTCTAGATGTGGACATTCCCATTGGTCATCTAGTGAACACTATTCCAGATTCTCAGCTTTCTTTGGATGAAGACACTTTGTTTGATGTTCACACTAGAACTACAGGAAACAAGCGGACATCTACCTACTTGGTTTGGCTGAAAAGGAACATCACCTACTCAAGCCAAGTGGTTATCTGAAATGACTTTTCAGCAGCAGATTGCTCATTTACTGAGAAATTGGGGTGAATTTCTTCTCAGCAAGGAGGAAGTGATGAGAAGTCAGCTAATATTTGAAAAGTGGTTGTAGATATTGTAAAATAAGGTTTTTGGCTTTTCTCTTTTTAGCTTTCTTCTCATTGAAGTTTTCCCTTTCTGGACGAGTTATCTTTTCTTTTTGGAAACCATATAAGCTATGCATGGTACTTGTGTTATTCTTTTACATTCCAATTTTGGCTCCGTGTCTTCTTTATCTATACCTATAGTGAATGATAGAGTGTACAGATTGTACAGGTGACAAACACTTGTGTCATTTGTGATTGTTTGATCTTGTTCTCTTTCTCATGCTTTCCCACAATTCAGCTATTAGCTGGATCAAAACATAACAATATTGCCCATGGAAGTGTGGTCTAGTGGCAAGCAACGAGGTGTTTGGGCTTGTATTAACATGGAGACTGAGGTTCAAAATCCCCCGGGTGGGTTTGGATGAAGCTATGTGGGTGACTTTGACAGCATAGATATTCCCCCTCATAGCATGGCAGCTTAGTTAAAGAGATTCTATAATATGTATTTACTATGTCTCAAAAAAACAGAATAATAATGTTTGCCATATAGAGCAAATAAAATAAGTTTATTTGTGTCTAATAAACGACCAAAAGTTGGTCAATGGGACTGCTCAATACAAATGTCTTGATACAAAGTGGGAGTGCTAAGGCCACTTCTATAGAAAGCAAAAGCAGAACAGAGCTAATCTGTAAAAATCTAAGCTCTATTGGCATAGAGAATACGAACAAATGAATGGTGAACACATGGATTCTCTGCAATAAGCAATTATAAAGAACACAGTTAAAACTTGAAATACTTAAAGGCACAATGAGATTACTTGAACACGTGTTCAAATTTCAAACATAGAACCACAAATCTGATAGAAAGACATCAAGTGAACTATATCTCAAATTCTGTACGCGACAACAACACAGTGAGGATATATTTTGGAAACAAGGGAGAATTGAGAACGTTTCACATTGGGGACATGAAGGTTTTTAAGTGCATGAGCTAACCCTAAAATTACCCCCCTTCCTGTATCCTACTTTTAAGCGAAAATTTGCAGTATGGTATGGATCAAGCTATTTTGAGCTTTTGCATGCTGATAGTTTTATTCATCGTTCCTTGATTGTGTCCATTATTTTCCATATACTTTTGAAAATATGTCCTTTTTTAGTCTTTATATCTGAAACTTTCTGTGTCTATTTCAATCTTTAATGAAGCTTATGTTGTGCATTCTTACATTCAGTTATGAAACCTATGGCAGGTGTGCCAGATATGAAAAAATTAGCTAACCCGCCTTGGCAAAGCATGGCATAGCCGGGCTCCTGTCTGAGATTCTCTGCAGGGAGCATTATGCAAATACCGAGACAAGATAAAACACCTGAATGTCTTATCACATTATACCAATCAAACCTGAGTTAACTGGTTTACATGTCCATAATTTCTGAGAAATTAAATTCTCAACATTTCAGTCTCAACTCTCCATAAATAAAATGTTGTAAGATATTGAAATGAATGCTGTGCAATTGTAGAAACTATTTTGTTCTTTCATAAATGTTACGCAGCTTTATATTGATTAATCTTTCCTTTTATTATCATGTTGGTAATGTTGTTTATTACTTTGGTTTGGGGTGCAGAAGCAAACATACTGGAACACACAGCCAAGCTGAATGTAAGGAAACTTGTGTTGTTGGACATGGACTGGATTTTTGGCGATTTTTAAAGTTTACACATTGATGAAAATCCAGGTTCTTGTTGTCCCTAATTTTTGGCACCAGAGTGGGGTGTAGGCATTGGATTTAAAAACCTCAACCGTGACTTTTTAATTTGGAGGCACATATTTAAAGCCCATTTTAGTGGTGTAACTTGGTTATGGCTTAAATTTATCAATCAGAGCCTAGAGGTTTGCTGCAAATCTAAACTTTCTATCCTTTGCAGGTAGATGAGGTAAGTAATTTTTTTGGGGGGCAAATCCTGGATGTACAACTAATAAATGATCTAAGCTTACCTTTCCATTCAGTAGCAGAGTTCTCATGGGGCCTAGACTTTGCATATTTTCATTATAAATTATAATGCCATCTTATACCTGGCAGTTAATGAGCAAGCAAAGGTTCTAGGGTATTGATTACTCAACTGAAAGTCAGGTAACAACATTGTGAAACTGTGGTAGAGAATGATCTAGTTAAGGGATTATACATTTACACTCTGATTACAAAATTACATTTGAGCCCCAAGTCTCGCTAGCTCAAAAGAAAAATCATAATCATAACTTGAAAGTGATGGGGAGCAAAGAAGAATTGTTACCTGCTGCTAAAATAGGTGCAAAAGATGAGAGACTTCCTTCATTTTGTGAGACTGAAAATAAGCAATCATCCACTGGTTCATATCAAGGCCAAGATGATGACTCTTTGGAGGTTTGTAGAGTATGCCACTGTACAGAACCTGACAAAAAAGGAGAAGCTGCTCTTGAGTTTTTGGGAATCTCCACCCCGTCAATTGACAGGTCACAGAGATTCAATGTGAAGTCATTGATTGCTAAAAGTGATGCAAAGGGTGTACATAATGATGTATGCTGTGCTGAAAAAAAGAGAGAAGAAATTAACTATGTTGAATATAAGAGTCCTGATGGAGAGGTGTTTGTTTGTGGTAGTGATTTAGAAGCAGGTTCAGGCTTCTGTCATCAAAATACTCTCATTCAGTTAGGTTGTTTATGCAAGAATGATCTTTCATTAGGTCATTATGCCTGTGCTTTACGGTGGTTTATTAGCCATGGATCAATTATTTGTGAAATATGTGGGAGTGTAGCAGAAAATATCAAGCTTGCAGATATGAACAGGGTTATGGCAGCTCTAAATGAATGTGAAACATTGAGGGCAAGGACAGCTGCAGGAGAGATGACTCCAGCATCTACCCAGTTGCTTGCTGCTGTAGATCCAGATGCAGTAGCTGCAGTAAGGAGGCAGCGACTTACTGAAATTGCATCATGGTTTAATCCACGCATTCATGCAACAGTTTCACAAGTGGCCAGTGATGAGGCCTCTATTGCTCCTAGTGATGAGATGCGTCCTAATATACATCCGGCTACAAGATGGGTAGTAGAGGGCACTGGAATACTAGTTGCTACTGGGCTGTTGACTATTACTCTTGCTTGGTTGATAGCCCCTCGCGTTGGAAAGGTATTTGCATTTTCTCCTTCCATTTACCTTGACTGCTGCATTGAATCTTGGCAGCTTTGTGTGAAATATGCTGATTTGTCTCTCTTTATATGACCCTAACAAGCAATTGAAGTACTTAGATTTAAGATGTGCTAAAGTTGTATGTGTGTTATAAATCTAATTGCCAACTTTGAGCAATCATGCTTACAACTTGTAGGGTTTATAAAAAGATACCCTCTATAATGCACCAGTTTCATGGTTATGAAGTCTCTTTAATTGCTTAACTTGAAGTTTGTGATATCCCACCATTGATCAAGGATATTGTTGAATAGTGTTTGGAAATGATCATTCTCAGGTTTAGAAGCCTTTGATGCATGTTAGGAAAACATCAGAAAAACACTCTTTTCTAAATGAAGAAGTGCATATGAAATGCCTTTTTGGGTTTAGAAGTTAAGAAAATGATTATTTTTGCATACTTGAATGCAGTCAAAACTTTTAATTTATCAAGCTGCCATATATAATGCCAGAAATATTATTCATGTCAATATTAAGAACTATTAAACAAAGAAACGGAACCTATATTATTATGTGACAATGGCTGTCAACATAAGGGGAAAATAGGTACATGGTAATGAATTAGCAGGGTATTTCCATATCATCTCCAGCTTTAATTTGCCTATGTACATCAAAGGCAAATCACAGACTTCAAAACAGCTTGAATTCTACAGATTGCACAATGTAATATGTATCGCAAATTTGTAGCCTAGCACTTGCACACCACAACTTCATTCTGCAAAACATACAACTTATCATTTGCCCATTGGTTTGTCAATACACAATCATAATGGATAGTGGATGTCCAAGAGGCCTTTATCCATATGTTTTTCAAGGCATTAGGACAAACCAACATTCTGGAAGAGAATTTGATATTGTTAGTGTTAGAAGCATTGAACACACACGGGTGAAGATGTGTTGGAAGAAGCAATAGTGTATTTCATTTACTTCAATACCATGTGGTGAATACATACAGATATAAAAAGAGAAGATGCCTTCTATTTTTCCCATAAGGAATTGCTTAGGTCTTTCTTACAGCACAATTGTGTCTTGACACACGATTAACTTTGCCTTAACATTACACATGATTTCAAATGTAACACTAATGGCCTCCTAGGACCTAAGTTCAACAAATTAAATAGTACATTATTTTTCTAACACTCTCCCACCCTTTTATAGTTTATTTTGTTATCTGTGATTTCCAACAGCTTTCTACTCTTCTCAAACTTTTCTTTGCTTAGTGAAAATGTTTGCTACTTGATCTTGTGATCTGTGAAAAATGGGCTTTATCTCCTTAGTTTGTACTCGCTCCCTGAATTAGTGATGAAGTACTTCAATGTGTTTTGTTTATGAATGAAATGCGGGATTCCTTGCCATTTGTATGAGATCTTTGATTGTCAAACTGCAAGCCTGTTGGCTATATTTTTTGTAACTTCAAATCACTCAATATCTTCTGAAGCCAAACTGCTTCACAAGTTGCTCCAACTCTTGCTTTACATTCTGCTACATTGATGAAAGTGAAAGAAAAAAATGTGTTTGTATTTACTCAAGAAGTTACACTGGTTCCAAGTTTGAAAGCATAATCTGACATTGATTTTTTGCCATCATCTTTGCATCCGAAAACCTGCTCAAACTGAGTTCTTCATTTCCTTTTTCAAACGCAACTCCAAAATGCAGACTAACTTTGATATATCTCAAAACAGTTATTGATGCATTCCAATGCACCATCCTTCGACAATTCTAAAGTCATGAGACTCGTGACAACATACCTACTGCCAAATTTTTATAGAGAAGAAATCTAACTTGAGAAGGCTGAGATTTGAGTGAACTCAAGGAAAACAACACAACTTTGATTTATCGAAAAAGGAAAAAAGTCGATGGGGCACCATTCTCAATTCTCCTTACTAATATCAATACCAATATATATCTAAGGAAATAACCCAATGAACCAAAAACCCAAGGGAAAACTTTGTGCTTTCCTCCATGATATCTTATTATTGGGTAGAGGTTGCTGTAATCAAGCTGACATAGTATTATATTAATTGCAGTCTACACTGCTCAACAAGGATGTGGACAAGAACATGAACTTGTTAGATTTTTGGGTTACTCTGAAAATGTCTACACCATGTTTGGGGGTGCTTCAAGAGATTCGGGTTACATGGTGTATGATCAGCCCTTGATAGTTCAAGATGGATTGCAGCATGAGATATAGTCCATGATTGATATGCATAGTTGAGATTGCTTGCTCAGTGGATGCTTGACCTCAGGATGGTGCTAGCTTGTTGTTCTTCACTTAGGCATTGGAGTTCTCATGCTTGATTGGCGGACGCTCTGAATGATGGCCAAATGGAGGAACCACAGTAAATTTTCCTTTAATATTCAACTAGGGCTAAACAGTGCATGCAAATTATCAACTGATAACCACACATGAATATCTTTTACAGTATGCAGTGGAATATAAAACTGAGAAATAAATCACAACATCACATCACAATATTGACACTATTATTTTGGGTATGGAAACCCCCGGAAAAACCCAAGATGGGAAACACGGTGCAGCAGTCAGATATAGATTTTATTAAGAGAAAATATGGAACTTTTACAATCGCTGCAACTTCACCCAAACCTGGTGAATGCAGTACCCGACAGAATCACTGGGCAAATCCCAGCTAAACCTCAACACCCTCCTGTGTGAGTGTACGACCCAGTTGTATGAAGCTCGATGATCCTGCTGCTCGCTCCTCCGTCTTCTCGGCTAAATCCTCTATCTGTCTTTCTCTCCTTGTCTGTATCCTGTCCCTGTCGGAATACAAGTGTGTGTTCTCTCCACCAATTGATCTCTTTTTTATAACTTTAGGTAAAGCGAAAACCCTAATTTCACTTTCACTTTAACTAGTGGTAAAGCAAAAACCCTAATTTCACTTTCACTTTAACTAGTGGTTCACTAAAGTTAATTTAGATCACTATAATTTATTTTTCAAAGTAAACTTAGGAAAAGTAAATTAAATACAACTAGTTTCCTATTTTAACTCTTCTGCATGCAAGAACACATGCATGCAGGAAGACCTTCCTTGTTGCTACTAGTTTAACACTCCCTCTCAACGAGGAAGGGATTCGGTAGCAACCCCAACTTATCCTTGAACTTCACAAAACTCTGTCTGCAAAGTGCCTTGGTGAAAATGTCCGCCACCTGCTCATCTCTTTGTATGTACTCCAACTGAATGGTTTCCCTCTGAACACAATCTCTCAAGAAGTGGTATCTAAAGTCTATGTGTTTGCTCCGGTCATGGAACAGTGGATTCTTAGATAGCTTGATGCCACTCTGATTGTCACAGTGAACTACTGTAGCCTCTAGCTCACACTCGAACAACCCTACAAGTAACTTCCTCAGCCACATACCCTCATAAGCAGCCATGCTGGCTGCCATGTACTCGGCCTCTGTCGAGTTCAATGCAACTGACTTTTGTGTCCTGCTGAACCAAGAGACAACCCCTGATCTGATGCTGAAACAACAACTTGAAGTGCTCTTTCGGTCCTCTACACATCCTGCCTAGTCAGCATCTGTGAAACCTGCTCACTGTACACTCCCCCTGCGCTCATAAACCAAATCCATACTCCACTGTACCTCTGATGTAGCGAAGTATGTGCTTTGTAGCCGTCCAGTGCACTCTTCGAGGGTCCACCATGAACTGACTCAAAGAGTTGACTACAAAGCTGACGTTTGGTCGAGTGTTGACCAGATGCATAAGCGATCCGATAAGCTAACGATACAAGGTAAGATCAAATCCGTCTGATCTTGATGCATCAATCTTCCTCCAGTTGGAAACTAGAGGTATGGCCATAGGCTTGCAGTTCTCCATCCTGAATCTCTTCAGGATCTCTACTGCATACTTCCCCTGTCCAATGAAGAAGCATCCATCTCTTTGCCAAACATCCAAGCCCAAAAAGTAATGCATCAGCCCAAGGTCTTTCATCTCGAACTCTATTGCAAGGTTGGACTTGTAGTCTCCAATCAGCCTCTCATCTCCTGTCAAAAAGAGATCATCCACATATAAGACCAGTATGAGAAGCACCTCACTTGTCAAAAAGTACAGGTTGTGGTCAGCCTCACTCCACTAAAATCCCATCTCCCGTAGATAGCTGTCAATCCTCGAGTACCATGCTCGAGGTGCCTGCTTGAGCCTGTAAAGAGCTCGATGCAGTCTGCATACATACATCTCCCTGCTTTCCACATCAAACCCCTCTAGCTGCTCAATATGCATCTCCTCCTCTATAACTCCGTTGAGGAAGGCAGTCTTGACGTCCATTTGATGGACACACCAACCCATCTTAGCTGCTAGTGAGATAATGGTTCGAATGGAAGAATACCTGGCAACAGGGGCGAAGGTCTCCTCATAATCAACACCCTCCTTCTGTGAAAACCCCTTTACCATGAAGCGCGCCTTGTACTTCTCCACGCTTTCGTCTGCTGCATGCTTCACCTTGTAGATCCATCTGGATCCCACCACCTTTTTTCCTTGTGGCCTCGGCATAACCTCCCATACATGGTTTTTCATAATGGAGTCATACTCCTCAACCATAGCTTCCTACCACACATCATGTTGTGCAGCCTCCCCAAAGCTAGACGGTTTAGAGTTAATCAACTCTGTCATCGGTGCCATATAACTAATCCTCTTTGGTGGTACACTCCGTTTAAAAGATGTCTGTGGAGGATCTACTTGCCTGGAATCCTGCACTGTGGATCTAAACCACTTATGCCTTGGCCTAGTGTCAACTTGCTGCGGCTGCTGGATATCCGTCTCTTGCTGCAGCTCATCCTTCAAGTCAATGACTGAAGGATCCTGTCCACCTGACTCCCTCTAACCATTAGAACATGTGCTCTGTGTCTGTACCTGTACCTATACATCTGGCTCCTCCAACTTGACTCCCCACTCATGTGCTGGCTGCTGCTCTGCTGGTAAGTCCAGAGATCTCCGCAAGGCCCTGTCCTCATTGAACTGGACATCCCTGCTCACAATGATCCTCCTGCGAGCAGAAATGTAAACTCTATATGCGTTCGAAATCTCACTGTAACCAACAAGTAACCCCTTCTCTCCAGAAGGATCTAGCTTCTTCCTATTGTCAGCATGAACATGACAATAGCAGACACTGCTGAATATGTGAATGTGACTCACATCTGGCCTAGTGCCTGTGAAGACCTCCTTTGGTGTCTTCCTCCCCAAGGCTGTGTGGGGACACTTGTTCTGAATGTATATTGCAGTCCTGTATGCCTCGGCCCAGAGGAATAGTGGTAATCCCTGATCAAATAGCATGGCCTTGGCTGCTCCAACCACAATCCTGTTCTTCCGCTCTGCAACTCCATTCTGCTGTGGGGTATGGGGCACAACGTGCTCCTTCTTGATCCCCTCAGCCGAACAATACTCCATGAACTCATTGGAAGTGTACTCACCCCCGTTGTCTGTCCTCAACACTCGAATCTTCTTTCCTGTTTGGTTCTCCACAAGAGTCTTAAATTCTTGGAACCTCTCAAAGACCTCTGACTTGGCCTTCAGGAAATAGATCCAGGTTTTCCTGGAATAGTCATCAATGAAGGTTACGCAGTAACTGTAACCACTGAACGAATGGACACTCATAGGTCCGCATACATCCGAATACACTAAGTCCAAGGGCTCCTTAGACTTGTGCCCACTCTGTGGGAAAGGCTTCCTAATGTTCTTCCCCAAAGCAAAACCCTTGCAGTGGTTATGATTTTCCTCCTGTACCCGAGGAACTCCATTGACTGCCTGTCTCAAATGCTTCAGTGCTCCATGGTGTAAGTGTGCCATCCTCCTATGCCACAACTCACCCTGACTGCTGCTAACTAGAGCCTTTGCAGGCTCAAAGTGTAATATGTACACTTTCCTGCTCGTTCTGCCAGTCACTCGACCCAAGCTCCTATCTGACCTCTTGGGCCTAATATACACTCTATGGTCACGGAACTTCACCTGATATCCCTTGTCCTCCAGAGTGGAGATTGATATAAGGTTCTTGGTCAGTCCTTGAACATATAACACATCAAAAAAATTGAGGGGTTTGCCATACTCCCTCTCAAATGAAACAGTGCCAACTCCCTGCGCCTAATACTGCACATCATCACCCAACTCAACGTGGATCCCTGTTCCACCCTCCTGCAAGTCTTTGAAGAATGTCTTCTGTCCAGTCATGTGACTAGATGCTCCATTGTAAATGTACCATATGTTGCTCCCTGTGGTGCTTGCCATGCAAGCTATCAAACAAAACTCCTCATTGAAGTTCCTGCTGAACTTATCCACCTCTGCAGATCCAACCATCTGATTGTTACTCTTTTTCTTCCTGTCTGGGCACTGGGAGGCAAAGTGTCCCTGCTTGTGGCAGATAAAACACTTGACCTTTGACATGTCAAGGTTCTTCTTACCATCCTTCTTCCTTTTTTCCTTCCCCTTGCTCTTCCCTGTAAGGGCTAGAGCCTCGTCATCCACAATCTGTGGGGCACTGCTGGATGAGCCTGATCCTTGACCCATGCGGGTCTCCTCCTGCACAAAGTCATCCCATAGTCTCTGCCAATCAGGGAGCTTCTCCCTAGCCACCACACCTTTGACAAAGGTGTCCCATGGCTTAGAGAAGCCATTGAGGGTTATCCGAACTAGCTCCTCATCCACTGTCTTAGAGCCAACAGCTCCAAGCTTGTTCCTGATCTGTGTGAGCCTCGTGAGATAAGGCACCACTCCTTCTCCCTTGGCCATCTTGGTGCTGCGCATCCTCTCTTGCAACACCATCTTCCGATTCTCGTTCTTGCTTTGGTACAGACTCTCCAAAGCCATCCACATCTCTGCTGCGGTCTTCTTACCAGAAAGGTGAGGGACTATATGGTCCTTCACTCCATCCATGATAATCAACATGGCTCTGGAATCAATCTTCTTCCAAGCTGCTAAATCTGCCGGATCTGTGGGTGCAACCTTCGTGGAGTGCTCCTTTGCATCACTGACGTCCAGGATCCTTGTGATCCTTTCTTTCCATGTAGGAAAGTTCTGAGCACCCTGGAGTCTATCCTCGACTCTCAACTGCACGGCCATAGTGAAGTGTACCTGTCAAACCCTAGATCTGAAAGTCTAGGTTTGTGTCTTCCTGTAGATCTGCCCCTGATCTATCACTGCTGTTGCAAATCTCTCAGCTTTAGCTCACCAGAGCTTTGATACCATGTGAATTTTCCTTTAATATTCAACTAGGGCTAAACAGTGCATGCAAAATATCAACTGATAACCACACATGAATATCTTTTACAGTATGCAGCGGAATTAAAAACTGAGAAATAAATCACAACATCACATCACAATATTGACACTATTATTTTGGGTATGGAAACCCCTGGAAAAACCTAAGATGGGAAAACCGGTGCAGCAGTCAGATATAGATTTTATTATGAGAAAATATGGAACTTTTACAATCACTGCAAATTCACCCAAACCTGGCGAATGCAGTACTCGGCAGAATCACTGGGCAAATCCCAGCTAAACCTCAACACCCTCCTGTGTGGGTGTACGACCCAGTTGTACGAAGCTCGATGATCCTGCTGCTCGCTCCTTCGTCTTCTCGGCTAAATCCTCTGTTTGACTTTCTCTCCTTGTTTGTATCCTGTCTTTGTCAGAATACAAGTGTGTGTTCTCTTCACAAATTGATCTCTCTTTTATAACTTTAGGTAAAGCGAAAACCCTAATTTCACTTTCACTTTAACTAGTGGTAAAGCAAAAACCCTAATTTCACTTTCACTTTAACTAGTGGTTCACTAAAGTTAATTTAGATCACTTTAATTTATTTTCCAAAGTAAACTTAAGAAAAGTAAATTAAATACAACTGGTTTCCTATTTTAAGTCTTCTGCATGCAGGAAGACCTTCCTTGTTGCTATTAGTTTCCAAATTTGAACTTCAACTACATAGGTTTTAATACGTTGCTATTTACATCTTGTTTATTTCTTGCTAATTTGACATAAGTAAAGGGGCAAATTCTTAAGTGTATCAACGTTTAATGAAGAGTATAAGGGGTTGAGTTTTCTACTGTTGTAAAGATACATTTTTAGATTTGGTTATTGGCTAATAAATTACCCTCGAAGGGTTTAAACTTATTCTCACTGTTTGGTATTTTTTCTTCTAGAATTATCCTAAGTCACCTAGTTCGAATTCGTGTTCAAATTCGACAACCTTGAAATTTGTCAAAAAATTGACAATGAAAATTTTAGTGATAAAATTTGGCATTAAATTTGAGAGCTTATAAAATTTGAAAATTAAAAAAATATATTTATTTTTTAATAAAATCCATCTACTAAACTATATCAACATTAATTATTAAACACTTTAAACTTGAAAATAAAAAAATTATATAAAATTTTAAATAAAATTCATATACTAAAATATTACAACATTAATTATTAAAGACTTTAAACATATAATTAAAAAACATTTACAATATATGGAATTTTTTAATAGAATTAAATATATCAAACTATAAGAAATCATTAAACACATTAAAGATATATTTAAGAAGATTCGAGTGATAGTGGATTGGAGGGCGACGGCTAGGGCGAGCAAGCTGCGTGTGCTGATTTCGACTAAACAACTGTAGCTTCGATGCTTTGTGACTCATGGATTCATGACCATCAACGACTGCCTCCACACTTCACGATGGCTTCCATGACGGCGGGCAGGCGACTTTAATTTTACTTGCAATGAGCAACGGATTCACAACTCATTGATGGACTCACGATGAGCAGCGACGACAGTTTCAGATTTGCGACGACTTCAGATTCGCAACGATGGCATCAGTTTCAGGGAGCAATGAGCAACAATTTAGTGCAGATGTAATTTTGGTAGGGTTTACCTGCATGTTGTCGAAACGCCATAAAATCGACGATTTTAAACCATCTAGTTCACCGCCCATAAAAAATCGACAAATTTCGAATTTCAAGGCGAAATATTGCCGAATCCAATGACTTAGGAATTATCGAGAAGTGTGAGGCTGTTTGAAGCAATGTTGAAAAAATCGGCGTTGACAAAAAGTCGGCGAGGGTCCCGAATACAACTTCCCGAAGTACATTGTTGTTGCATAGGGTAGCTGATCCAGTGGAGTACATTGCATAGGAGGATCGATAGTCCATGGAGGCTTGTGATGGAGTGGTATGGACTTTCCTTGTGTAGCTATGTCACCCTTGGAACTTGTATTGTGTATGACATCACCTTGGAGCATGACACATGTACTTTAGAGTGGACATCTCACTTGTATTGGCCCTAAGTCATAGGATTCACAGAACTTCAACCTTGAGGATTGAAGTTTGGTGAACCTCAAAAAAATTTCAAAGTTCGTTTAGGTTCTTGAAGGGGGTAGCTAACCCAGTGGAGTACATTGCTTAGGAGGATTGATGGAGTCCATGGAGGCTTGTGATGGAGTGGTGTGGACGTGCATTGCATAGATACTCCACCTTCAAGCCCTTATTGTGTAAGATATCACCTTAGAGCATGACATGTGTACTTTAGAGTGTTCATCCTGCTTATGTTGGCCCTAAGCCATAGGGCTTGTCGAACTTCAACCTTGAGGTTCGAAGTTTGGTGAACCTCAAAAAATTTATAAAGTTCAATCAGGTTCATTGAACCAGATAGGTGAATCTCAAGTCAAGCCTCACCACAAACCTTTTAGATGAACCGGTTTGGCGAACCCAACGAAAATTCAAACCTTATGTGAACTTGAAGGGCGAATTTGAATTTTTTTAAGTTTTTTTTTTCAATTTTAGTAATTTTAAAATTGAATTTCTAAAACATAACAAAAATTGGCAAGTTAATCCTGTTGCGATTTTTGTTAACACTTAGATGGACTTCACTGCATCAATAGCTCGACTCCACTCCATAGTCATCGGACACCAAACAATGCACAAATCTTGTGCTCTATGGCTAATTCTAGCCTCAACTCTCTCTTCTTTGAAGTTTCGAAGTGCAAGCATTGCCGATCAATATTCGAAAACCATTAGGTTTCAACCCTTAATGACTCACGAATCCATAGTCTTGTGAGTTGGAACTTCTAAAGCCCAACCTCTAGGCTCCTAATACGACATGCCCACTGCTCATTGCCCACAGACCATTGCAATCTTCCCATTTCCCATGGGCCACTGCAATCTGCCGTCCATCATCCAACCTCAATCACAGTGCACAATTTGGGGATACAAGAAAGGAGGACTTGTGATTTTTATGTTTTTGGAGTTATGCTATTTAGGCTTGTGTCACTGTGCCTTATTACCTTCCAGATGATTGTTTGAGATGTACACATTCCTCCTATCCCTTGTTAGATTCATTAACGGGGACCAATGTTTTGAAATTCGGGCTCTGACTCAAAATTGGTTGAGGTCTATGTTGGAGGAAACACTTAGCCAACAGGTGTACCATTCTCGAAAAACACCCGTAACACCGAAACTGGTACGAAACTCCACCAAAATGCCAACGTCTATGCTGTCTGGCATTTTGCAAACTAGAGCGTGGATGGGAAGAAGAGGCAATTCCACAAAATGAAGAGTTGACGCCGAAACACCACTTGTTCAGGCTGAAACGCTACTAAAACTTCGACGGTACTACCGTATTGTGTTTCGGGATTGCGAAACCTCGTACGGTACGATCGTCAATGTTTTGGATAACCATGTCAAAGATGTTATCCAAGTCAAGTAAAATGTTAACGGAGTCAAAGATGTTATCCCAAGGCTCAAAATAGGCATATAACCTAGGGTGCTCCTCCATTAATGGAAACAATGAATAAAGTATGCTTCAAGTAGCCATTGGGAGGCTAGATACCATGAAAATATTTTGCCAAAGAGAGGAGTGCTCCTGTAATGTTCCGTTTTTATAAAAAGGGAATAACTGAGGACTAATAGCACTAAGAGCAGAAAGGTACATCAATTCAGTATTATTAAGTCATCAATGTAGTAAGAAGGCCATAATAGTTCATATCATAAAGCATGCGGAGCATGCAGGCCTTATTTTAGTGTTAAAGTCAACATGAAATTAGAATTGCATGCATGCAAAGTGAAGCATAAACCCTAAAAACATATGAAGATCTATTTAAGAAGGGTTATGAAACTAAAGGAGATACTTTTGACTATTATATGATTTTGGAGCTCTTGAGCAGCAGCACAGCGTGCGGCCACAACAGTTGGGGTTGAAGACGACGTCTTCAGCTAACGGGGTTTCGGTAGTGAGATATCTACCCTAGTCTCATCCAGGGTAAACCATCCAGGTTCACCATCCGCTCTTCAATTTATTCATTCCTTTACAGTTATTTAGTATCCATCAGAGATTGTTTGCAGGGGCACATGTGCAGCTGTAAGGGGGTTTTTAGCTGGAAAACCCCAAATCATTCGCTGGGCCCTCAGATCTCAGTTTACCTTCAGAACCCAGGCACCATTCTCATCATCGGTATCATACTCCAGTACCCGGTGATCATCAGATCTGGTCTTGCTCATCCAGAGCAATTATCAGCAATTTCGGTATCAGGGGGGCGTGAGCTACTAAACCTCTAGATCAATTCGCTAGCCTGCCTAGAGACCTCAGAACTTCCACATGTGTCAGGCATCCTCTCCGGCATGGGAAGACTATCACTCTTGCAAATTCTCAGCTTCAACGTACACCTCCTTCACTGAAAACGTCACCCTTAGCTGATTTTGGGTTCGTGCTGCTGGGGTATCACTGGAGGCAGAAGGTACCAGTTCATCTCCAAATCGGCTCTTGATGCATGCATATTCCCTCAGGAGCATTTCAGCCAGCTTATCAGTGGTAAGTGTTACATTCTATCCTGCAAACCCTAACCCTAATTTCAGTTATAAAATAGGGAATTTTTGCATGCCCGACTATTTCAGTAACTTTGCATAGAAATAGAAAATATCAGTATTTGGGATATTACAGTGGTATCAGAGCATAATCCTTGCCAGCTGTGGGCACATAGCAATTGAATAAAAGTGCATATTGATGCATGCGTGTACATGCAAATGCATGTCAGTGATGTTGGTGAAGTGCATGTCAGAGCAAAGGTTTTTCTTTGCTAGCTTGTGAGAACATGAAGACAATGAGAAGGATCTTGACTGGAAATTGGAAGAGGTTAGCAGTACTTCAACACTTGCCTCGATATCAGGAGTATCTAGCCTTGGGTGATGAGGTATGTGCCGCATTGTCATTTCAAGATTATTACACCATTAAGTTCGGGAGCCAACCTAAGGATTTGGATGAGGATCTCCTTAAAGGCATAGTTGGGGGAGGGAAGAAAGATGAGCATGAAGTACAGGTTGTTGGTGAGATTCATTTGGAGTTAACAGTACATGATGAGGATGTGCATGAGGAGATCACATTAGAGCCATCCTGTGAGTCTAGCGACACAAGCACATTCGCTAGTCAGATTGTGGACAAGCCGTGTGATGAGTTGGAGTTGGTACACTCTTCATCACTTACAACAGGAGTCCAAACAGTTATGACAGGCGAAATACATGAGGTGCAAGGCAATGGGCACAGCAGTCGAGATAGTGAGCCATCACACATGGAGGTTAGGGAGAGTTTATACATGCATGAGATAGAGCTTTCAGATGATAGTCACCGAAAGAAGATTGAACGTGTTAAAGAAAGCATTCTAGCGATGAAAGAGAGGACCAAGATACTCCGAGACACCATAGTACAACGAGATGTTGAGCTTACAGTTCTTCGAGTTGTATGTATCGAGTCAGCGGTCAGGATTTCTAGTATTGAACAATAGTTAGGTTCCTTGATGGGGCAGCAGGAGAAACATACTATTGCATTTCAAAGTAGTCCTCTTAAGGAGTACATAGATAGGGCTTGTAGTAGCTTGAGTCCACATTTGCATAATGACAAATGTTTTTTCCAAGTTGGCCAGGATCGAGAAATTGACTAGCAGTATATGAGCATTCCAGTTGAAATCAGAAGGGCAGAATGTCAGCTTGGTAGGATTATTCCTTGTGATGGTGCTTATGGACAAGGTACTTTTCGGGGGTTGGATTGGAGAGAGATTAAGAGTTGGTGTCCTATTGAGTGGGCGATTCTTGGGAAGACATTCCTAGCCAAGGGTATAGTCCCACAAGAGCCTTCGGATATTTGGGATGAAAGATGCACAAGTTTGCATTGGGATCCAGGTGGGAGACCTTATGAGGGATGGATATAGTGTTTACTGATGGCGTTACTTGGGAGTCTACATGATGCTCCTTGTGTCGATACCACGCAAGGTAGCGGTGGATGCATTTTGACCTCTGCAATTCTCAGATTGATTTGGGACCCTGGGATTACAGTGACTGACAGTTTAGTGATTGCTAGAGGATGCTTTCAGGAGGTCGTTGGTGATGGTACCATACAGTGCAGTGTTTTGAGCAAAGGGTGCTACAGATCTCCTAGGATAATTTGGGACCCTGGGGTCATCCCCAGATTCAGTTGGTTCAGTTGATTGATTGTGGATTTGCGTTGGCATTGCTCGAGGACAAGCAATCTTTGGCGAGGGAGGACTGTAATGTTTCGTTTTTATAAAAAGGGAATAATTGAGGACTAATAGCACTTAGAGTAGAAAGGTACATCAATTCAGTATTATTAAGTCATTAGTGTAGTAAGAAGGCCATAAGAGTTCATATCATAAAGCATGTGGAGCATGCAGGCCTTATTTTTTTGTTAAAGTCAACATGAAATTAGAACTGCATGCATGCAAAGTGAAGCATAAACCCTAAAAGTGACATGCAAACCCTAAAAGCATATGAAGATCTATTTAAGAAGGGTTATGGAACTAAAGGAGATACTTTTGATTATTATATGATTTTGGAGCTCTCTTGAGTAGCAACACAACGTGCGGCCACAACAGTTGGGGTTGAAGACGACGTCTTCAACTAATGGGGTTTCGGTAGTGAGATATCTACCCTAGTCTCATCCAGGGTAAACCATCCAGGTTCACCATCCGCTCTTCAATTTATTCATTCCTTTACAGTTATCCAGTATCCATTAGAGATTGTTTGCAGGGGCACATGTGCAACTGTAAGGGGGTTTTTAGCTGGAAAACCCCAAATCATTCGCTGGGCCCTCAGATCTCAGTTTAACTTCAGAACCCAAGCACCATTCTCATCATCGGTATTATACTCTAGTACCCGGTGATCATCAGATCCGGTCTTGCTCATTCGGAGCAGTTATCAGCACTTTCGGGATCAGGGGGGCGTGAGTAGCTAAACCTCCAGATCAATTCGCTAGCCTTCCTAGAGACCTCAGAACTTCCACATGTGTCAGGCATCCTCTTCGGCACGGGAAGACTATCACTCTTGCAAATTCTCAGCTTCAACGGACACCTTCTTCACTCAAAATGTCACCCTTAGGTGATTTTGGGTTCATGCTACTGGGGTATCGGCGGAGGCAGAAGGTACCAGTTCATCTCCAAATCGGCTCTTGATGCATGCATATTCTCTCAGGAGCATTTCAGCCAGCTTATCAGTGGTAAGTGTTACATTCTATGTTGCAAACCCTAACCCTAATTTCAGTTATAAAACAGGGAATTTTTGCATGGCAGTTTGCATGCACGGCTATTTCAGTAACTTTGCATAGAAATAGAAAATATCAGTATTTGGGATATTACAGCTCCACACTAGTGATCAACAACCATGCCACACGTTCCATCCAAGTGCTAGAAGGTCAACATAACCCAGGGCAATGGCTAGATCAACATAGAAACTCGTGCCAAGAATGAGCAAGTGCAAAAAAGGACCATGAAGGGGAGACATCTACTCAATTACATCAATAACCATCCAAATGATGCTATGCTAATGCCAAACTACTAATATCAGCAAGGGTGTTTCCACTCCAAGGAACAATGTTTCATGAACAATGTGTTAGTGTAGGTTCCAATAGGTTAGACAACCAAAACAAAGAGTGTATACATGTAGTGCTCAACTGAAATAACCATGAACAATGATGAGTAAGTCACCAATGAAGAAAATTATCATCATACCAAGGTGTACCCATATAATACATTGAAAAGATCTTCTAGTGATATGCTATAGAGGGCAATAGGCAAATAAGTGTACAAAGAGCAACACTCCTCCAGACACCTAAGCACCCACCAATGGTTATGGTCGACAATGTCATAATGGAAGTGTCCAAGAAACTGTATGCACCAAAAAATAATGCTCCCATGTCTATCAAATGTTGCATTAGTATTGCGACTTGGAAGCCCTAGTTTTCAAACTTAGAGCAGAAACTGCTACAATGGCCTCTTTTAGTACTGCTCTGATACCATGTTGAATTTAATAACTTGGTAGTACAATTTTCAGATCTTGATAATTATGTCCTAATGATTATCATCCCACTTTTATCATTGCATAATTTTCAAAATGGTTGCTTCTTCTTCATTTCACTCGCCCTACTAGAATTGCGCACCAAAGAGGAAGAGCTATCTTGAATGTGACGTGTGTTCAAATGAATTGATGGAGCTCTCTATTTATACACATCAAGTCACTTGTTTTTCACTTATGGGGCTGACTTGTCTTCTTGTGGGGGGCGACTTACTAGTTTGACCACTTCAATTGTTAATTCACTTGTTGACAATTTATTATTGGATTTTTCGGTTTTCTTAAGAAAATTTCTTCGCAATGATGATGTTATTCTTCTCCTCGTATGCCCATCTCTTCATACATAGAGTTCTAATGTTGAATAGACCCAATAACAAGTCCCAACACTTCTTAGATCTTGTCAATTCAACGATAGTCCTCTATCATAGAATAGATTACTTCGAGCCCCATTGATAATGAATGTTTTCCTGATGTTGCATACTGGAGAAAACATCAACACTCCCTCTCAGTGAGCGAGGCATTCTGCATCACGCGAAGCATCACACTTGTTGAGAATGTTCGTATCTGGAGTCACATACTCCTAGACAAATCACAGACCGTGCTAGAACCTCGAGCCTTTTTCACATAGTCATGGTCTAAGTAAGGTTATGCTAGGGCCATTCACCACTAACCATGTGCACATGGTCATTTCTCGTGAGTGAATGTATCATTCTCCACTAGCCAAATCACATGGTCACTTGGTAGTCTACTAGCCAAGTCCAGTAGTACTCCACTAACCATAACACATGGGCCTGTGGTAGTTCACTAGCCAAATCCATGACCCTGTGGTACTCCATTGACACATGGGCCATTTCCCGTGGTAGAACGTCTGCGTCGATGTTGTCGCGCCATTCATCACTAGCCAAATCACATGGTCCTGTGGTAGTCCACTAGCCAAGTCAAATGGCCCTGTGGTACTCGATTAACCAATACATGGCCATTTCCCGTGAATGGAAGTCACGCATTCCTACACTTCTGTAGGACCATCCATCACTAGCATAGCCTTGTGAATGGAAGACATCCAAGGCTGCTTACCTGTATGTCTAGGCCATTCACCACTAGCACAAACCTGTGAGTGAATGCATGCCCATTACTACTCATCTGTATGTCTGCGCCAATCACTACTAGCATAGCCTGTGAGTGAATATCTGCCCCATACTGCTCATATGTATGTTTGGGCCATTCACCACTAGCATAGCCCCATGAGTGAATGTTTTCCCCTTGCTTCTCATTTATCAACACTCCCTCTCACTCAGGGAGGCATTCTACATAACGCCAAGCTTGTCCCTAAAGTATAGAAATTTCACCTTGGATAGAGGCTTGGTGAGAATGTCGGCTTTCTACTCATTTATGGATATGTACTGGAGCTTCACTGCTTCCTTCTGCACAATGTCTCGAATGAAGTGATATTTGATCTCAAGATCAAATATTCTTGTGACACTGGTTGCAATATACTCTACTTCTACTGTACTTAGTTTCACAGAAGCTTGCTTCTCGCTAATCCAAGATATCATAACTAATCCAAGCTGAAGCAACACCTCAATGTGCTCTTTCTATCCATTGCACTCCACCTACTCAAAATTTGTATATCTCTGCAGCTTCACTTCATTGCTTGAGACATCTTTTAGAACGTATCTCACTGTACCACACAGATACCTTAGCACATGCTTCGCTGTGACCCAATGGAAGAGTCTCGACTCAACCATAAACTGGCTCAAGGTACTCACTGCAAAGCAAGTATCTAAATCAAGGATTTCACCAACCGCCTGTACATCATCAAATATGAATCTGAAGTGGAATCACATAGCTTCTCCAGATCTGCACATCATGGGATTCATCGGATCTGAATCTGAAGCAGAATCACTCGACATCTCTAGATTTGTCATCATAGGTGTGGTCATGCCATATCGAATCTCTGCAAGATCTCAACTATGCATTGCCTCTCCCTGAGGAAGATCTCATCACACCTCCAATCCTAATAATTTAGGACAATATTTGACATGTCAAACTACGAGGTCAACTCCCTCTTGCACTCGAAACCAAGCTTCTCTGTCCCCGAAATGGAACAAATCTTCATGCATACAGTACGAAGATCAAATGGTCACCATCAACAACCTTGTAGTAAAGGTTGGAATCCTCATCGTTCTTGATGAAGTCCAAGCCTAACAAGTACACGTCTATGTTCACATACCAAGTCTTGGGTGCATGCTTGAGTCTGTACAAAGTCTTCTTTATCATCAACAAGTTGTGTTGTAGCTACTCCCTCTATGTTGGAGCGTCCTACTCCATCTGCACCTAAGTAATTCGCTTCCTCTGCATCTGGACACTCTGCTCCCTCTACATCTAGACAATCTGCTCGTACTTGGGCTAATATCCCCACACCATATGACTCAGGATAATGGAAGATTGTCTGCCCCATTGTATCCATATGTGTCACCTCCCACCAAGTGGGTCCACTGAGACAAGCCTCTTGCTCGCTCAAGAACACTGAATACAATCCACGACTCTTTTTAAGTCTGCAAATTGTGCCCTTCCTAATGCCAATCAAAATTGCATGCTTGATCTTGTAGAGCCTTTTTGGAAGTCATCATTGAGAACTGCACGCCCCTCTACATTTTGCAAAGCATCACGAAGCATTTTGGCCTTTGGATTTGACTCACTAGATCTCAAACTCCCGACTCTCACTGTGTATTGATCACCAAAAGAGATATAAATCACTCTTGGCCACTCAAGAGATGTGACTTACTCTTGACTTACAGAAGATATGACTCACTTTTGTCTCTCACAAGAGATACGACTCACTCTTGTCTTAGAGAGATATGACTCACTTCTGTGAACGCTTGCTCGAGAATCTTATCCCCAATATTCGGTGAGGACACTTGATATGAGCATAATTGCCGCACTGGATGCATCTTCCCATAAGAACATGGGTAGATCTTCATCACGGATCTTCGTCTCCACAGTCTTTACAATGGACCTTTTCTGTAACACGACTAGAATGTCCATGTTACCCCCCAATTTGATACGGGTGTCTACAGGGCAGCAAGAGAAGACCATCGGTGGCCTCTTTGATTTGTCTTCAACAAAAATAGAGTCATTCCACAGCCTGCAAAACATAACAAAGTAATCTGCTTGTTTGGTATAAATTTTAAAGTCAGCAGCAAATGTTCAGGAAGCATTGTCAATTAGATAGTAGCCTATCTTTAAGATTGTTGTAAAGGTAAGGATGTCACCAGCAGAGATACAAAATTCTGTTAAGGACTGTGACCATTAAAGAGGTGAGTTTGTTTACTGATGAAGAAAAGGCTTTTAGCCCTTCTTTGATGCTCTTCTAACTTAACTCAAGATCCTGAGTTTGTGCACACTTCGGGAGATCAAATTGGTGAGATTGACATTGTGGAAGATGCACCTAAATAAAGAATTTTAAGGGGGGAGAGCTCCCATATTGTTGCAAGATGCTCCTGCACAGTTTTAGATAAATCTCCTAGTGTACAAGGATCAACGTCAACACTTGCAATGGTTGGGGCTGCAGCAATTGCTTGTAGTAATTGTGGAAATTCCAACATTTGGCTTACATTTTCCGCATGTAGAAATCAAGGTGCTGTGGGAGTTCAGGTGACACTGCAACTACAAAGGTGGTCCCATCAAGAACCATGGAATGCCACTGCTCGGTATCTACTTTTTCTCAACATATTCTAGAAAGCCCATGAAGAAAAGTATCCAAATCACCTTTGTCAAGTCATAAAACGATTGGTGTCATCTTCTCGTAGGAGTTTCTTCTTCAGTAAAGGAGTGCATATCTGTCCATATAAAGAATTTCAACTTCTGCTATGTATTTTAGAAATCTGCCTTCAAAGTGGTGACTATTCCCGTTCTTTAAAGCATGCTATAACTGCCTCACAACTCCATGTTTCTCATGGTATGCTCTTCTTTGCTCACCTTCAGTTGGCACGATGCTATACATCAAAACAGGATCTGATATCTCTTCACAGTGAATACATGAAGTGTTTTTCAGTTGAAGATAGATTGTGAGATTGGTTGGGTAACACAGTCTTCTTGAAGCTAGATATTGCTTACAAGGTCAGAATAATACTGCCGCTGTCAATCGTGAGCTTATTTTTAACAAGAGATATAATTCGTGGATAGCACTGCTAGAGTTAGTATGTGCTCAAAGTTTTATCTGGCACGAGGTTTTTCAGTCAGCAGTAGAAGCTTTAGCTCAAGCTTGCCCAAAGTGGCAAAAAGAATTCAAACTTCAAATTTCAAAGCTGGGATTCACCAAACCAACTTGTTTTGAATTTTCGTGACAAGGATACCTTTTGTGATGATGAGTTTGGTGATTGCATAATCAATGTCAACAATTTGAGACGAGGTCGGAGGCATGACAAATGGATATCTCTTCAAAATGTCAAGATGGGGAGGTTGCATTTTGCTATCACCATAGTGGATGTAGGCACTGGTTACAAGAAGCAGTAGATGGTGCAGCTTATTGATGATCAATCCTCCTTGCAGCAGGAAGATGTCAATGGATCTACAAGTTATAGTTCTCATTCTCAATGGAAAGAAAATGCCCCAATAGCAGATGAGATGGAAGCAATAAGGTCGTCGGGTAGCAATGAGTACCCCATGTGGATTCATCACCCCGGTAGCGATGTTTCAAAAAACTAAGAAAAAATAATGCAGGGAAGAACAATATCATAAAAAGTTCAGTGAGTCAAGTAATGAACTGGCCACACGAAATGATGTTGGAATTCGAGGAGCAGAACTCATTATTCAATTCACTGTCAAGGACCCTGCACAGCTCGATCTGAAAGGGGATCCCACCAGCTATCAAAGTGAATCTGCCACTTCGACTAAACTACTAATTCTTGTGAGGAGGCTAGAGTGCCGCAGCTCACGGGCTGTTCTTTATTACTACGTGAAGTTTGCAGCGGTGGGCGTATGTATCTTGAGAAACTGAATACAAGCCACCGAGCATGGAAGCCGATTGTGGAGCTCGCGATTTTACCCAAAGCCAGGATACGGTTCCATGTGGTATGATTTGGCTGCGTGGAGTTATGTGCTCGGGATTGAGGGCTCGGCGTTTTATATTCACAGTTGATTGCCGGAAGAATTGCTTCACGCTAAAGAAGATTTGGCAGCCAATGAGCCGGTGGCCAATTCATTCATCTGGCAATGGTTTTCAGGTGGAGCAGAGGCAGCCGACTTGTTGAATTTCCACCGATAGAGGTTGAGTGGGGTTTGGTTACCATCACGTGGACATTTTGGGAGCGACTGCTGTTCAAAGCATTGGATCCACGTATCATTTGACTGGCAGCCGAATCAGGGAGTTCTTCATGGGTTTTCCGGTGACATCTTCCAGCCGGCCCACGAGTATGGTTTATTACACAAAATTTGAAGGCTGGGCTCAGCGTGAAAGTTTATTTAAGTGCATTTTTATGTGTGGGTATGATATACTTTATTAAAAGTATGAGTCATATATAATAAAGTCTTTGTAGTGGCTAAAGTTAAAGTAGGAGTTAACCTTTGGAGTTTAGTGGTTTGATTGAGGAAAAAGTGGATTTGAATCCAACTTTTTCTCTTTATTTTATTTTATTATTTTTTAATTTTTTTTTATGAGAAAGGCCTTTTGGGCCTATAAAGAGCAAAGCTCTTTCTTTGTAATAAGAGGGAATTTTGGGCAGGGAGGATTTTTCCCCAGAGTTAATAAAGAAAATCATGTTTAGTTTTTGGACATGTTGGGTTTCTCTGTCATAGTTTTGGGTTTTCATGAGTTGTAGACCAAGCCAGCATAGAGGGCTAACAATCTAGCACGTTGGGAAAGCATTTGCAGTTGCCAAGTTGCTTGTTGTTGTTATGTTCTTGGAGGTTTGGGAGTAATGGAAAGTAGTCAGTTATACTTCCATTCTCCTTGCCTCTGATTATGGAACGGACCAGCTTAGTCTCCTTTCTGCGAAACACAAAGCCTTTCTGAGTCCCCTTCTGACTCCATTTACCCTTTTGATACTGGCACTGGCCTTCCCTTGAGGACTGATCCTCCCTTCCCTTCTTGGCCATCAATCCGATTCATTTTGCTTTTTGCTACCCGAGTTTCGCTAAGGCATCCTCTTCAGATCACCTTGCCCCCAGTCGCACCTGCCTTAGCGATCCTAACTTAGGGAAACCCCCCTAGAGCTGGAGAAGAGCTAGCCTGAAGCGAGGAGAGAGGGGTGTGGTGACATTGGCCTCTCTCTCGAGAGTTGTCGCCGGGCCGACGCGCCCGCGGTTTGGGTTGTCAGTACCTGCGTGCTAGTTTTGGGCGACAACATTTTGGCGCCATTGCCTGGGACAAAGTCTAGTTCTCGAATTTTGAAGACTATGCTTCATTGACATTTGTGGGAGATTACGCTGTGGATTCTTCCTCTCACATGGCGACTCCACGAAGGGACAGAGCCCTTGTCCTTTTGCAGATTTGAAGATCCTATTGGGTGTACAGGTAAGCACACTCATCAGAAGGCTTTCAAGCTCACCTTGGCGACTCCATGGGTTGGTATGAGGTATGATTAAACACATTTTTCAAATTAAGTACCTCATTGTTTGATTTATGGGAGAACCGCATGATATTTGGCACGAGGCTTACATCCCATTGGATTTCTCAAAAATCCATGGATTTCCTAATCAGTGCTACGATCGTGGGAAGGTGCATGACATTCTTCCTGAATTTTATGGAAATGATGGTGTTTCAGCCACCCATCATATTGCCTCTCTCTGCAAATTGATGGCTGATTTTAATGTTCATCACGAGGATGATATTATGGTCGTTTTTGCTATAACTTTGGAACGAGATGCAATGATCTGGTTCTATGGCCTTTTGGATGAATCCATAGATTCAGTGTCAATGTTTTTTGAGAGGTTTCTCCTTTGCTGGCACAATGGAACAGTTGATGAGATCGGGCAGCTTGCTAAAGAATATGATGCCCTCATCCCTAGGGTCCATCCTGAACTTAAGGAACAGACCATTGAAGATCTGATTGAGGGAGCATTACAAGAACCCTTGGTTGAAGACATTTCAGAACACCTTCTCGACAAGGCTGTAATAGAAGATGAGAAGCTGCCTCAGGTATATTTTGAAACTAATAAAATTTGTGTTGTAGATCCGCCTCAGGAGAGGCTGTTGAATGACACAAGTTAGATTGAAGAAGGGATGCCCATGGCTTATTACAACCCTCTTCAGTGTTATCTTGATGAAGCATGCACTCGAATGTGCTATGTGATTGGAAATTTGAAAGATGACTTGTGTTTGCAGCAGGAGCATTTCTATGACAACCATACTTTGATGGCGTTTTCGGGTCAGATCTATAACATTTTTTATGAGACCTTGTTTTGGTTAATGACCAAACACAAGGGAAGAGGTTATATTATGGACAAGACGCTGGAATGGCTCCATTACTTGTATGCATATACTTGACATATTCTAGTTTCATGTTAAGTTAGTGTAGGTAGAAAAAATAAGCTCTTGCATGGGCATCTCCAATTGTTAGTTTTTATGCATTTGTTTCTATTTTCAAGTTGTAATAAGTAGTTTCTTGGATGTGAATCAAGCCATCCACACTGCATTCTATACTTCCTTTGGAAATTTTTGGTCTGCTGATACTCAAAGAGTCTGAGGTTCTCATGTACTCTCAAGGAGAGCACACGTCCCCCATGGAGCCAAATGTTACCCCCCAATTTGATAGGGGTGTCTACAGGGCAGCAAGAGAAGACCATCGGTGGCCTCTTTGATTTGTCTTCAACAAAAATAGAGTCATTCCACAGCCTACAAAACATAACAAAGTAATCTGCTTGTTTGGTATAAATTTTAAAGTCAGCAGCAAATGTTCAGGAAGCATTGTCAATTAGATAGTAGCCTATCTTTAAGATTATTGTAAAGGTAAGGATGTCACCAGCAGAGATACAAAATTCTGTTAAGGACTGTGACCATTAAAGAAGTGAGTTTGTTTACTGATGAAGAATAGGCTTTTAGCCCTTCTTTGATGCTCTTCTAACTTAACTCAAGATCCTGAGTTTGTGCACACTTCAGGAGATCAAATTGGTGAGACTGACATTGTGGAAGATGCACCTAAATAAACAATTTTAAGGGGGGAGAGCTCCCATATTGCTGCAAGATGCTCCTGCACAGTTTTAGATAAATCTCCTAGTGTACAAGGATCAACGTCAACACCTGCAATGGTTGGGGCTGCAGCCATTGCTTGTAGTAATTGTGGAAATTCCAACATTTGGCTTACATTTTCCGCATGTAGAAATCAAGGTGCTGTGGGAGTTCAAGTGACACTGCAACTGCAAAGGTGGTCCCATCAAGAACCATGGAATGCCACTGCACGGTATCTACTTTTTCTCAACATATTCCAGAAAGCCCATGAAGAAAAGTATCCAAATCACCTTTGTCAAGTCATAAAACGATTGGTGTCATCTTCTTGTAGGAGTTTCTTCTTCAGTAAAGGAGTGCATATCTGTCCATATAAAGAATTTCAACTTCTGCTATGTATTTCAGAAATCTGCCTTCAAATTGGTGACTAT
Source organism: Pseudotsuga menziesii (assembly GCA_001517045.1). NCBI lineage: Eukaryota > Viridiplantae > Streptophyta > Pinopsida > Pinales > Pinaceae > Pseudotsuga > Pseudotsuga menziesii. The sequence continues at coordinate 129,672 of LPNX010842920.1, read as the reverse complement.
TCCCATTCTTTAAAGCATGCTATAACTGTCTCACAACTCCATGTTTCTCATGGTATGCTCTTCTTTGCTCACCTTCAATTGGCACGATGCTATACATCAAAACGAGATCTGATATCTCTTCACAGTGAATACATGAAGTGTTTTTCAGTTGAAGACAGACTGTGAGATTGGTTGGGTAACATAGTCTTCTTGAAGCTAGATATTGCTTACAAGGTCGGAATAATACTGCTGCTGTCAATCGTGAGCTTATTTTTAACAAGAGATATAATTCGTGGATAGCACTGCTAGAGTTAGTACGTGCTCAAAGTTTTATCTGGCACGAGGTTTTTCATTCAGCAGCAGAAGCTTTAGCTCAAGCTTGCCCAAAGTGGCAAACAGAATTCAAACTTCAAATTTCAAAGTTGGGATTCACCAAACCAACTTGTTCTGAATGTTCGTGACAAGGATACCTTTCGTGATGATGTGTTTGGTGATTGCATAATCAATGTCAACAATTTGAGACGAGGTCGGAGGCATGACAAATGGATATCTCTTCAAAATGTCAAGATGGGGAGGTTGCATGTTGCTATCACCATAGTGGATGTAGGCAGTGGTTACAAGAAGCAGTAGATGGTGCAGCTTATTGATGATCAATCCTCCTTGCAGTAGGAAGATGTCAATGGATCTACAAGTTATAGTTCTCATTCTCAATGGAAAGACAATGCCCCAATAGCAGATGAGATGGAAGCAATAAGGTCGTCGGGTAGAATTGAGTACCCCATGCAGATTCATCTCCCTGGTAGCGATGTTTCAAAAAACTTGGAGTCTGAGAAAAAATAATGCAGGGAAGAACAATATCATAAAAAGCTCAGTGAGTCAAGTAATGAACTGGCCACACGAAATGATGTTGGAATTCAAGGAGCAGAATTCTCTATTCAATTCACTGTCAAAGACCTTGCACAGCTCGATCTGAAAGGGGATCCCACCAGCTATCAAAGTGAATCTGCCACCTCGACTAAACTACTAATTCTTGCGAGGAGGCTAGAGAGCCGCAGCTCACGGGATGTTCTTTATTACTACGTGAAGTCTGTAGCGGTGGGCGTGAGTATCTTGAGAAACTGAATACAAGCCACCGAGCATGGAAGCCGATTGTGGAGCTCGCGATTTTACCCAAAGCCAGGATACGGTTCCATGTGGTATGAGTTGGCTGCGTGGACTTATGTTCTCGGGATTGAGGGCTCGGCGTTTTATATTCACAGTTGATTGCCGGAAGAATTGCTTCACTCTAAAGAAGATTTGGCAGCCAATGAGCCAGTGGCCGATTCATTCTTCTGGCAATGGTTTTTAGGTGGAGTAGAGGCAATTGACTTGTTGAGTTTCCACCGATAGAGGTCGAGTGGGGTTTGGTTACCATCACGTGGACATTTTGGGAGCGACTGCTATTCAAAGCATTGGATCCACGTATCATTTGACTGGCAGCCGAATCAGGGAGTTCTTCATGGCTTTTCCGGTGACATCTTCCATCCGGCTCGCGAGTATGGTTTATTACACAAAATTTGAAGGCTGGCTCAGCGTGAAAGTTTATTTAAGTGCATTTTTATGTGTGGGTATGATATACTTTAGTAAAAGTATGAGTCATATCTAATAAAGTCTTTGTAGTGGATAAAGTTAAAGTAGGAGTTAACCCTTGGAGTTTAGTGGTTTGATTGAGGAAAAAGTGGATCTGAACCCCACTCTTTCTCTTTATTTTATTTTATTATTTTATTATTTTTTTTATGAGAAAAGCCTTTTGGGCCTATAAAGAGCAAAGCTCTTTCTGTGTAATAAGAGGGAATTTTGGGCTGGGAGGATTTTTCCCCAGAGTTAATAAAGAAAATCATGTAGAGTTTTTGGACATGTTGGGTTTCTTTGTCATAGTTTTGGGTTTTCATGAGTTGTAGACCAAGCCAACATAGAGGGCTAACAATCTAGCATGTTGGGCAAGCATTTGCAGTTGCCAAGTTGCTTGTCGCCGTTATGTTCTTGGAGGTTTGGGAGTAATGGAAAGTAGTTAGTTATACTTCCATTCTCCTTGCCTTTGATTATGGAACGGACCAGCTTAGTCTCCCTTTTGCAAAACACAAAGCCTTTTTGAGCCCCCTTCTGACTCCATTTACCCTTCTGATATTGGCACTGGCCTTCCCTCGAGGGCTAATCCTCCCTTCCCTTCCTGCCCATCAATCCGATTCATTTTCCTTTTTGCTACTCGAGTTTCGCTAAGGCATCCTCTTCAGATCACCTTGCCCCCAGTCGCACCTGCCTTAGTGATCCTAACTTAGGGAAACCCCCCTAGAGCTGGAGAAGAGCCAGCCTAAAGCGAGGAGAGAGGGGTGTGGTGACATTGGCCTCTCTCTCTCGAGAGTTGTCGTCGGGCCAGCGCGCCCGCTGTTTGTGCTTTCAGCACCCGCGTGCCAGTTTCGGGCGACAACAGTCCACAAGGTTTAACCAACACTAATTTAAACAATTATTCTATTTATCAATAAAATAACAATTCAATTTGAATAAATAAACTTATTGCACAAAACGTTAAATGCTTATCTTTGCTTGTTTTGTCGGCTCCCTCTTGATATCTGCCTTCACAAATATGTCTTTTAACAAGCACTTCAGATCTTCTTTTTACGTCACTATCAATACCATAAACCACTAGGCCATTCATCACTAGCACAAACCTGTGAGTGAATGCATGCCCCATACTACTCATCTGTATGTCTGCGCAATCACTACTAGCATAGCCCGTGAGTGAATATCTGCCCCATACTGCTCATATGTATGTCTGGGCCATTCACCACTAGCATAGCCCCATGAGTGAATGTTTCCCCCATGCTGCTTATTTATCAACACTCCCTCTCACTCAAGGAGGCATTCTACATCACGCCAAGCTTGTCCCTAAAGTATAGAAATTTCACCTTGGATAGAGGCTTGGTGAGAATGTTGGCTATCTGCTCATTTGTGGATATGTATTGGAGCTTCACTGCTTCCTTTTGCACCATGTCTCGAATGAAGTGATATTTGATCTCAAGATCAAATAGTCTTGTGACATTGGCTGCAATATACTCTACTTCTACTGTACTTAGTGCCACAGAAGCCTGCTTCTCGCTAATCCAAGATATCATAACTAATCCAAGCTGAAGCAACACCTCAATGTGCTCTTTCTATCCATCGCACTCCACCTAGTCAAAATTTGTATATCTCTGTAGCTTCACTTCATCGCTTGAGACATCTTTCAGATCGTATCCAACTGTACCACACAGATACCTTAGCACATGCTTTGCTGTAACCCAATGGAAGAGTCTCGGATCAACCATAAACTTGCTCAAGGTACTCACTGCAAAGGAAGTATCTCATCAAGGATTTGACCAATCGCATGTACACCATCAAATATGAATCTGAAGTGGAATCACATAGCTTCTCCTGATCTGCACATCATGGGATTCATCGGATTTGAATCTGAAGCATAATCACCTGACATCTCTAGATTTGTCATCATAGGTGTGGTCATGCCATATCGAATCTCTGCAAGATCTCAACTGTGCATTGCCTCTTCCTGAGGAAGATCTCATCACACCTCCAATCCCAATAATTTAGGACAAGATCTGACATCTCAAACTACGAGGTCAACTCCCTCTTGCACTCGAAACCAAGCTTCTCTGTTCCCGAAATGGAACAAATCTTAATGCATACAGTACCAAGATCAAATGGTCACCATTAACAACCTTGTAGTAAAGGTTGGAATCCTCATCGTTCTTGATGAAGTCCAAGCCTAACAAGTACACGTCTATGTTCACATACCAAGTCCTGGGTGCATGCTTGAGTCTGTACAAAGTCTTCTTTATCATCAACAAGTTGTGCTGTAGCTACTCCCTCTATGTTGGAGCGTCCTACTCCATCTGCATCTAAGTAATCCGCTCCCTCTGCATCTGACTCAGGATAATGGAAGATTGTCTGCCCCATTGTATCCATATGTGTCACCTCCCACCAAGTGGGTCCACTGAGACAAGCCTCTTGCTCGCTCAAGAACACTAAATACAATCCACGACTCTTTCTAAGTCTGCAAATTGTGTCCTTCCTAATGCCAATCAAAATTGCATGCTTGATCTTGTAGAACCTTTTTGGAAGTCATCATTGAGAACTGCATCCCCCTCTACATTTTGCAAAGCATCACGAAGCATTCTGCCCTCTGGATTTGACTCACCAAATCTCAAACTCCCGACTCTCACTGTGTATTGATCACCAAAAGAGGTATAACTCACTCTTGTCTACTCAAGAGATGTGACTTACTCTTAACTTACAGAAGATATGACTCACTTCTGTCTTTGACAAGAGATACGACTCACTTTTGTCTTAGAGAAGATATGACTCACTTCTGTGAACGCTTCCTCGAGAGTCTTATCCCCAATATTCGGTGAGGACACTTGATATGAGCATAATTGCCGCACTGGATGCATCTTCGCATATGAACATGGGTAGATCTTCATCACGGATCTTCGTCTCCACAGTCTTTACAATGGACCTTTTCTGTAACACTACTGGAATGTCCACAAGGGTTAACCAACACTAATTTAAACAATTATTCTATTTATCAATAAAATAACAATTCAATTTGAATAAATAAACTTATTGCACAAAACATTAAATGCTTATCTTTGCTTGTTTTGTCGGCTCCCGCTTGATATCTACCTTCACAAATATGTCTTTTAACAACCACTTCAGATCTTCCTGTGATGTCACTATCAATACCATAAATCTGTGCTTGAACTTCACACAAAATGAATCACCATTTCGTAATCTCCAAGTCTGCAATTTTTGGACCAGCTTTTTCAAAATAGATTTTTTCGGGTTTGCTTTTTTGGACCCTATTTTCTTGGCTTGCTTTTTTGGCCCTAATTTTTCAGGCCTACTTTTTCAGACCCTATTTTTTTGGGACCTCCATAGATAAATGTGCCCTACTAAGGCGAGTTCCAGAACACTAATTTGAAGTCTAATCTATGGTCATAAGTGTCCAAGCTTGGAAGTCCTTTTTTTCAGACTTAGGGCAGAAACTGCTGCAATGGCTTCTTTTAGTACTGCTTTGATACCTTGTTGAATTTTATAAATTAGCAGTACAATTTTTAGATCTTGATAATTATGTCCTAATGATTATCATCCTACTTTTATCATTGCATAATTACACATTGAGAATTTCAACTTTCACTTGCAACGGAAAGTAAAACAAGAATCACTGAAAGATAACTATGCACAAGAGACACAAGAGTTTTATCCTAGGAAACCAAATAGGTAGAAAACTCAACAAATTTTCTTAAGATCTTTCCAATAATAAGAGTACAACAATCATGACATGAAGAACCCTAATTCACAAGGACATGTCAAACCTTCGTCATAAACCCAGTCACATAATGCGCATCCCAATCACAATCGCATTTGCAGAGCAACAATGAACTTGAATAGAATAGCGAACCCAAGAGAGAGAGATGAGAGTCTTCAAAATGATTGCTTCTTCTTCACTTCACTTGCCCTACTAGAATTGCGCACCAAAGAGGAGAAGCTATCTTGAATGTGATGTGTGTTCAAATGAATTGCTTGAGCTCTCTATTTATACACATCAAGTCACTTGTTTTTCACTATTGTGGCCAACTTACTAGTTTGACCACTTCAATTATTAATTCACTTGTTGACCATTTATTATTGGATTTTACGTCTTTCTTAACAAAAGTTCTTCATGATGATGATGTTATTCTTCTCTTGGTATGGCCATCTATTCATACATAGAGTTCTAATGTTCAATAGACCCACTAAGAAGTCTCAGACACTTCTTAGATCTTGTCAATTCAACAATAGTCCTCTATGATAGGATAGATTACTTCGAGCCCCGTTCATAATGAATGTCTACCCAATGCTGCATATTGGAGAAAACATCGACAAACTTTAACTAATGGCGGAGACTGTGTTGTGTTGGGAGAAGATGTTCATATTTCTTCCACATATTATAAAAAGGGTCATGATAGGCACCATCTGGAGAATAATCTGATCGAAAGAATAGTCAAAGCAATAATAAAGTATCGGTTTTGGTAAGTCGAGACTTTATAGTTTACGTTTATAATAAATTATAAGGGAATACAATAGGTATTAAGATATTTTAACCTCTAAAATAATTTAACATAAAACCTTGTGTATAAATAAAATGTTTCAAATTGGAAAAAAGAAATCAAAAGATTTATAATTCACGACCTTACTTTGATTTTCTTAAGAGAGTATGCTCTTTGTCAAATGATATATATAAAAAAAGATTATTTTTTTGAGGTTGTGAGTTGAATAAGGAATTAATACCAATACCAATAAAAAGTTTTTTATTATTAAGTAAACAGTATTTAAGTGAAAGTGATATAAATAAGAAAGAGACATTCTATCCAACTTCACATTGATGAAGTGGGTTCCTTGCACTTCGTGCGCCCATTTATTATTTAAGTAAGCATTGAATCAGTCAGCATTTTGGACTAAATGTCCTTTTGGTGCAGTGGAGTTTGAGTATTTGTCGACCTTTGAAAATAAAAGTTTCCTTTGCCAATATTGTCGAAGAGTGTTCATTGCAAAGGAATATCAAGGTAATATACAAATTCAAAAATTTGCATTGCAAATTAAAAAGTAGAGGGTGGACTAGCAAAGCAACATAATGAGAAAGTATCACAATAAAAGATTAAGGGTCTCAAGAAAAAAATCAACAAGTAATTACTAGAAAAAAGATGAAGAAAATTCTTGTTTAATGAACCATAATCAAAGCTTGGTTGCACAAATCAAGACGTTGAAGAACAAGAAGAAGTCACTACAAGAAACGTTAGAACAACTTAATAGTAACGAGTCAATAATTGATAAAGGAACAATCACTGACCTAGCGGAAATAGAGAGGTTGTCAAAAGTAAAAGTCTGGACCATGGAGAAAGGAACCAATACAGATCCAGTTGACATAAAAAATCTGAAAGAAGTTTATATTGACATGCTATCATTCAACTGATCACCAGAAATATCAAAAGGTGAATCTTCCAAAAAGAAGACACGAGATACAAGGCGGCCTTATTGTCATCCAATTTGTAATAGTCATTGTATTATTCAATGAATTAACCAAGGATGATAGCAATATGAAAAGCTAAATGATGGTCTTAGTATATCGGAAGAGTGATTAGTTGTAAAATGTTATTATCCCCTAGATCACAAAAGTTGTCATCACACAATACCACAAAAAATTGAATTAGGGTGGTTTGATCCTTTCACTATATTAGAATTTTTCTGAGTGCTTCGTAACTCATCTTGTCTCTTGTATTCAACCATCCGAATACATTGTAGGCTAGAATGAAGACATTTTTTTCATAAAATGCTTCGAGGACAAAGCATCCTTAAAGGGAGAGGCAATATAATAATAATAATAATAATAATAATATTAATTTAATGAACTAAGAAACCTAATGTAATTAGGGGACAAAACCTTTCACCATCGTGACTAGTCAATGCTTATATCTTATAAGTATACCGTTAGAAAGATTTTTGTAAAATCAATCATTGATTCGATTATCGATTATATAAATATTTATCCTATATGGATTTCAACTATTTGTCCTTCTTGTGTTGGATATTTAGTAAATGAACTATTATTTCATTATAGGGGTCAAACTTGTTTCCCTTTTTGACTTCAATGGTGCTTTGTATGACGTCCGAGAGATTGTGGATAGTATGGAGATTACCAAAATTACTAATGACATCCTTGTGTAGTCTCATGATGGTAGCCAAGAGAGTCACAGAGATGGCAATGTCTAGTAATCTCTAACATATTGCCTTTCTTAAAAGGAAATTCAAATCCTTCCAAGATTCAAGAAAGCAAGATAAGTCTTTTGAAGAAAGATGTTAAGCCTGTTTAATTAATATTTGAAGAGTGAATATGTGTTTAGTGGCTTGGTACTCTTCTCGAAATCTTGCTTGTCCTCTATCTTTGATGTTCCTCTTCTGCCACTGATCAAAGAGTCACATATTATAGCATAAAGCTTGGAAAAAATTTGGCCAATCATGATGTTTCTATAATTATTTGGGTCCAAGACTCAAATGCATTCCACGATTTGAGAATGGGTTGACAATGTGGTGGGAACATGAAGGGGGAAAACCTGAACACACAACATCAACTCGAGATACAATACCATGTTTGATGAACTTTATCTAAAATTTTCTGTGGTCAAATTTCCTAGTGGTCATAAACTTGAGAATTCCCTTGATGTTTCTGAGGGAATATAAATAACAAGAGGGGAAGGGGATGGGATATGCAGTGGATGTTTTTTGCCTAGGAACTTTGTAGAGGGAAGTGATATGTGTGGACAAGGAATGATGTTTAATGTTAGGTGGGAGAGTAAGCCTAGGTAAAAGGGTGGGCCAAAAGGATTTAGGTAAAATAATGCTTCTTATGGTGGAGGAGACACTTGTAATCTCTTTGAGTGGAAGGGATGGTGGGGGGATCATGAGATAGAATGAAATATAGATGCCTATGTATGAGTTTGCACTCCTTGTTGTACTATTGGTTCACATGATTGATGTTAGGTGTAGGAACATTAGTACAATGCTCCATGGTATGGGGTAGGAGTCAAATGTGGTGTCCTATATGATTTTAGAAAGAAGGTTGTACTTGGTCCCGACTCCCAACTATTTCGAGTGAAGAAAAACGAGCAATAGGTGGGGTCGGTTAGGAAAGGTGGGAGGTATAAGAAACACTGCATTCACAATCAAAGGCGATTTTGGTATGTTGGGTGGTTTGCTGGGGTGAGGAGAAGTGGGGATCCATAAAGGAGAAGACAATTTATGCATGATTAATGAGAGGGAGCAAGGGAATCCATGAGGGAGAAGGCAATGCAAGCATGCTCATGAAGAGGGGGGGAGGAGGAGGTACAAGAGATGTAAAATCTAGGGATTAGAGCTTGGTTGGCTAGGACATAGTCCACCAAGCTAGCACCACCAACGTGAGGGGAGCAAGAGATGCTACTGGACTAGGCAGCGAGAGAGTTCATTAAGGAGTTGTAGGTTGTGAGATTCTCCATGCTGGAGAAGATGTATATCATAAGCTGAAATGGGACTTGCTCCATCAACTGAAGCATCATGTAGACTCACAATGTCATGCTTGATCTCTTGAAGGTAGAGAACATCCTTGGATTTGTTGTGAATTGATGCCTATAAGGAGTTGGTCAGAGTGTCGATCTTGTAAAAACGGCTGACATCTCCCAAAGGAGAGCATTGGGGAATATTTGGGTAGAGGTCAAGGTAGGGATCACCATTTGAATGAAGTGCAAATCTCGAAAAAGCTTCAAGAAAGTAGCACATGGAAATGAAATTGTCTTGTGAGTGAGGGGCAATCCCCCAAACGCAAATTTGCATGTATTTGAATTTTGGCATGCTTGTTGGATGCAATCCTTGAAACTATAGCTTGGAGGAAGTTGCAGATAATGTAGGAAACTCCTCTTGAACCTTGAACACCTCCAAAATGTTGAGTCTCATGTTTGAAGGCTGAGATCCATTTATAACCTATAATGGGAGAGAGTGCTCTTTCGGGGCTCTCATGAGTATTAGTTGGAAAGAGGATGCCTTGGGATGTAAGTATGCTATAAAATATGCCTAGAGATGTCCAACTTGAGCCATTGCAATTGCAAAAAGCAATGGAGATGGAGGAAGACCCAACGTTCCCATGTTGAGGACACCATTTGATTGACCAAGGCTAGGACGAACTAGGGGTAGAATCCTGAATCACTTCTCTATGATCGTGAACAACAACCCATTTACTCTCTTACTCGGATGCAACAACCCACTCTCTATTTTTCTTGAGCTCATGTACCTATGACCTCGTAAGATCGACATCCAGTATATCTTGTGTGGGAGGGAGGAAAGCCTTCTCTTGGCTCAAAGAGCTAGAAGCCGATTCTTAGATGAGAGGAAATGGATACAGACTGTCAAGTTGGCTGCTATCCAAGCTCTGTCATGATCAACACCCTTCAAATCAAGGGTATCATGAATGAAAGTTAAACCTTCTTACAAATGATCCAAAGAGGAGGAAGAGGGGAGTGCATGGAGCCTAGCATTCATCTCTTTAGTCTATTTCGTTCCTACTCAATATTAGCTTGAATTATTTCCTTAATGATTGCAGGTGCCATCTTATTTCCCTTGTGTACCTGGACCCAAGGATTCTGTTCAATTTGTTTGGAAAGTTTTCTGTTGAGGCTCCATTTCCTGTTTCCTGCTTGTTATGGATCTCTTCTTGCATATGTTTCACATCTGAGATTTCATACTTTAAAGAGCCCATTTCAATCCTCACTGCATTCCTGATTCTAGTTCTAGAAACCAAGCAGATATTGAATGACACATTTAAATTAGATACTTATTGACCTAACAAATTAAACTTGGATGTTTTAGATCTAAGATGCCATACCTAAAAGTCTTTGTATATAGAACTTGTAATCTCTTCTGATGATAAGGATTTCTTGTGAACAATCTTATTTGCTTAGTTGGAGTTATATTTGCAATTTTATACTGTTTTCAGGTGCCATATACTCAAATTGTTGTTTTATATACTGTGGACATGTTTAATAATTAAAATTAATTCAACAGCCTTTGTACATTGGCATGCAGAAAACAGCAAAGAATGGTTTACATATTCTACTTGGAGGCCTATGTGCACTCACAGTTGTGGTTTTCTTGCGCTTTGTGAGTATTATAAAAACGATGAATTCCTACCTTTTTCACTATTTTCAAGACCCAGCTTTGGGCATATGCTTTTGCTAGTGTGCTTCTTAAGGTTTTGCTGCATCTGTTTGCTTCCTCAAGGACGTTAGTTGTCATTCCAGCTTTTATACTCATCCCAATGCTTTGTTCGTTAAGAATATGCTCTGAAGCCCCAAAGGATGCTTAAAAGAACAATGAGATAAACAATTGGAGAGCATACATATTTTTTTTATTATTATACGAGATGCTTATATAAAAAAATATTTTCATGGGTTGTGAAGCCGTTTGGCCTAAGACATAATGTCCAGAGATCAATTATGTTTGTTAAACCTAGTCTGCCTTGTATTACCTAAATTTATAACTCATTGCCCCACAAAACATGTCTTAGATAGATTGTCACCTTAAGATAAATGTATGCTAGTATGAAACTGGGAACTGAATCAGTCTTATAGGAAGATACATGAACATTGAAGATTCAATTCTTTATGAATAGAGGACACATTGGCCATAAAAAATGCATACAAATAACTACTCCAATTGTTACTGAATTTGTAGAAGGGTTGGGCTTTCCAGATATATAAATCCCCTTATTTCATTTCTATGCTGGTTTTGTGTTGTTAATCCAAAAGTTTCTATGTGATAACCCTTTTAAGTAGCAGATTATATGGGAAACTCCCTGGCTGCATATATTCCTTTATTTCATTTCTCAGTTGGCATTACATTGTTCATCCGTAAGTGCTTATGATGACTCTGTAATTAGCAGATTAAATGCAAATCAGCTTACAACAGGGACATGCCCCCGATGTATTCTGTATTTCAAGGATGATAAGATGCCTAGGGGATGTCCCCTACTGTCGTCAATCCATAGGGAACAAGATTAGGAGTCAGGACATCCCACATTTTCATGGTGGATGGTCAGGTGTTCCCTACAAGGCCTGATGGACCTTATAGAAAAAGTTTTTGTTTCTTTAAATAGATGGGCCCCACTATAGGCCCCCACTGCCCCTGAAAGCCCTAACTTTTCATTTTGCAATGAGAAGCAAAGGCAGGGATGAGTGAGGAATTTGTGAGGAGGAACAACACATTTAGATCTTGGAGGAGAAACTTTCAAGTTAGGGCAGCAAAGCTTTAGTTGGAATTAGTGGATGGAGCTAGTTAGAACTTAGAAGTTGCTTTCAGCTTTATCAGCTTGGAAGTAGAAGAACGAGCATATGCTATTTAAGTCTTTCTAGTGGCTTGCCCCTTATATTATTTTTAGTTTTTGTATCATGTATGAGGTATCTGACTATATGGATTTAGAATTGTCATATAGAACTTTTATATCATGTCAGATGATGATGTATATATGTATCGTTGTGATTCATTTTAATTTAGTCATGAGAAAGATAATAGTCATTGCTTTGGAGTTCAATTTGTGTCATTGAATGTTGCATTGTATTAATAGATCTGGTTTCCGACATTTGCTAGGGTTAATTGCGCTGAGAGGCGCTCTACAACCTAGTATGGGGGAGATCTTGTAACATGATGTAACGTTAGTAACGTTTGTAACATGTCGGCAAAAAAAATAGTGATAGTGAATATTATGGGAGAGATCTTGTAACGTGATGTCACGTTACTAACGTTTGTAACATGTCGGCAAAAAATAATAGTGATAGTGAATATTATGGGAGAGATCTTGTAACGTGATGTAACGTTTGTAATGTTTGTAACATGTCGGCAAAAAATAATAGTGATAGTGAATATTATGGGAGAGATTTTGTAACACAAAATAAAAAATAATATCACTTTCGTAATGCTATTTTTATTAATAAAAAATAAATTTTCTAATAGGCCAAAATAAAACAATCTAATATGGGGGAGATGTTGTAATCTTCCTACCTAACAAAACAATAACAAAGTAAAAATTTAATTATCCGTAAAAAAAATATGTGGGTCAAGAAAAAAACACAAAATTGAATTATACGCAAAAAAATGTTGGCCTTGCACATGGTTTTAAAACCATGTGCAAGGCATTCTAAACAACCCATGGTTTTATTGTACATGGTTTAGGAGGCTTTGCACATGGTTTTTAAATCATGTGCAAGGCCTCCTAAACAACCCATGGTTTTATTGTACCTGGTTTAGGAGGGCCTTGCAAATGGTTTTAAGACCATGTGCAAGGCCTCCTAAACAACCCATGGTTGTAGGAGGGCCTTGCACATGGTCTTAAAACCATTTGCAAAGCCCTCCTAAACCATGGTTGTAGGAGGGCCTTGCAATGTTCGTTCCTAACAAAATAAAAAATATTATATGTTGGCCATAAATAATTTAAATATTAATAATAAAAATATTATATGTGGACCTTAAATAAAAAGATGTGTCTTTTGGTTTGAATCAAATCAATGGATACCTACGAAGAGGTTTGCACCTCGAGAGATTTGATCCATCTCGGCGCTTGATAGAGTCTAGGATTTGGATCTATGCTGGTTAATTTATAGATATTTATAAATAAAAAATGGATTAAAACTAGTTGAAATATAATAAACCAACAAACCTAATTTCTAACCTAAAAATCCCTAGAGTTGACTACTTATGGACTATTCTATATTTATAAGAATCGAAGGTTTAAAGATCCTCTCAAGCATCGATATTGTCCTGAAGATGACCCAATGATGGCTCGAAACGTAGACATTAATCTTTCACCTACCGCAGACTCTCCACATGATGCCATGAACCTCTATTGCAGATTCTCAGCCAAAACCATTGCTTATCGGTATGGAGCGGATATCATGAGAAGTCTAAGACTCCTAGAGAAGATCCGGATCTCCAAAAGCAAGAAGATTGCTCATTTATCGATCCTTAAAAAATGCAGAAATAGTCAAATTATTCAGACATTTGCTAGGGCTAATTAATTTATAGATATTTATAAATAAAAAATGGATTAAAACTAATTGAAATATAATCAACCAACAAACCTAATTTCTAACCTAAAAAACCCTAGAGTCGGCTACTTATGGATTGTTCTATATTTATAAGAATCAAAGGTTTAAAGATCCTCTCAGGCATCGATATTGTCCTGAAGATGAGCCAAGGATGGCTCGAAACGTAGACATTAATCTTTCACCTACCACAGACTCTCCACATGATGCCATTACCATTAATTATTTTAGTATGTTTGAGAGTAGTTCCAAGTTCTAACCTCATCGTACTTCATATGCAAAAATTAGAATTTTAGATCCCATTCAAAATTTGAAAGCCCCAAGATTTATTAGGATTTCAGGATTGCAAAGTTTCCACCAAATTACCTCATGCATGAGGGTATGAGATTGTCATTTAATAAAGCACATCAACCCCTCTATATACCTTCATGTTGGTGGTGTTGATTGCTGAAATCCTCTGTCATGGCCTTAATAAAAATGTACTCTTCACTAAGCAAAATCACTTATTAAGCATGGGAATCTTTTTCTACCTTATTTTAACAATTGGATTCAGAAGTTTTATCAAAGTTGTAGGGTGTTGAGCCGTTGACTAATGTCCTTGGAGGATCAACTTTGAGATTCAAGGTAGAGGCAAGGGCTAGAGCCTAGAGGAGGGAGGCATAAGGTGCTATTGATGAACCCGTTTCTTCGTTTCGTACAACTTAGAATCTAACCCTAACCCTAAAGCTATAAGATGAACCCTAACATCATGCTTCGGGTGTTCAACTAGTACTACTATTGTAGTTGTAGATGACTTTGAGGAGTTTGATCTTGAGCCATGCCATTGGTATTTTTGATTCTAGTGCTATTTCCAATTCTAGCAGTGGTGATGAGTTTGATGATTGATCATGTTGATCAATGACGTGCATGATGTATGTGTTATCACATATACATTTTGAGCCAGGCTTCCATGATGTAGCATGCAAACTTGTCTCTTTTTCTATTTCGGGCTACTTTTACATGGGGTATCAGCATGGATCTCTATAGCTCCATTCCACTTCAGAGCCTTGTTCTTGATATTTTCCTTGCCAGGTCTGAGATCCAGGAGTCCATTGAGATGATTTTGGTGATGATCTAGTTCATTAGAGCAGAGCAGCAGATCAAGAGTTGGTACACAGAGTCATAGAGGGGCTTATCAGTTGGAGACAAGTATACATGGTGAGATCAGGTATATTTCCTTGGTTTAGTTTTGATTTGTGATGTATCTCAGACACTTGTGCTTGTCATTTTAGGATGATTATGGTGACCTATGCCTATATGTTTTATATTGCTCTAACGTGTGTTATGATTGATCAAGGAATCCAATGTGAAGACTGTTGCCCATGCCATCCTCAAACAAAATGTGACCCTTAGTGCTAGGTTGGTTCCATAACATTTGTACCCGTCCATCCAGTTCATCCACGTTTGTTTCTATCCCATGACTAAGACTGATAGAGGCTTGTGAGATTGAAGACCCTTTCCCCATTCTGACCACTATGTATGATAGACTCCATGTTTCTATGTGTCTTGGGCTATGAAGTATGTGTCTTGGCCAGTGTGGCTGGGTTCACAGGGTTGTCTCCTTAAGTCCTCAAAACAAGTGCTCCACCATAACAGTGTTGCTAAACACTAAAGCATTGGAACGCATAAAAGCTATATCTTAAGGATGCAAAAGTATAAAATATTGAAAAACGGTAGCTAGTGGCCAAGAGGTTGAACACTCATTCCTTGTATAGTGTAAGGCTCAATTTTCCCTCCACAGGGGCTCCAGGGAGAGGCAAACCCGTCGAGGCTATGGACTGCTCGCTGGAAGCGGGTCTAGGTCTTAGTAATTTACTGGAGGCCCAAAAGGATTTCCAAGGCACCTGCTTTTATAGGATGGTTACCATCTTATGAATTGTGAAAAAATATTAAAGAGGTCGATGGCCAAAGGATGAGCACTCAATCTTTGTATAGTGTTCGACTCAATGGTCCCCATAGGGCCATAGGGTGAGACTAGTCTAGAAAGACTGGGTCTTTGTCAGTACTGGAGCCCAGAAGGATTCTAGGGCACCTGCCTTTGAAGGTTGACCTATATTTGCAATAAATTTGCAAAGGAAAACTTGCTAGAGTCTGAGGGAAGCATACCCAATTTCCAAATACTTCACCCATCTATGAGGCATCTCCATCCCCTATTGCTATCTGTCATGCATATGTCACCTTGGTAGAGTATTTGGTTATAAGTCAGATAGATTACTGAGTCAAAGTCAGTCAAAGTCATTTCCCCTTTGCCTTAGCCTGGTTCTTCCATCATCGCCCATCTATAGCACATTGATTGTACTTTGTAAGTATGGCATGAGCAAGCAGATTTCCAGAAGACTCTAAGATCTTTCAAAATCAAAGGTATATTTTATTATTATTGTTGGTCACCATGATAATGAATAACTAACTCAAGTTGGGTTTTGAAATACACCATTGGAGCATATCTTACCTTGGAATGTAGCAGGATCATATTAGCATGTTATCTCACCTTGATTTTGGGTACTTTGACCAGGTCAACCCAGTTGACCAAGTCAATCATGTTTCTCAAGGCAGTGACTGAAAAATACGACATGGTCTATATTTGTTCAAACTTCGAAATATGCCCATGACCAATACTGTAGTTTCACTTTTGAGAGATTGGCCCCGATTCTCCAGAAAAATGATTATTATCACTTAATTATTGGCGAGATGATTATTTTTTATTCCAGATGGAAGTATGATTGGTCCTCCTAGAACAAAGCAGTGTTCTAGGGGGTATGAGTAGTCACTTATACCATTCTTCTATGTCTCCAGATCATCCAGAGTAGTCAGTTTGCACCCTGGACGAAGTTATGATGGATTTATCAGTTTCCAGAGATTGTACCAGCAAAAAATGAACTAGAAATTCATTGAGAAAATTGATTTGGCCTCTTGGGTCAAGGAAATGGCTTGGAACTTAGACAGATGATGTTTCTCGACATCTCAGATAGTCCCCCAGCAGTTTTCAGTCAGTAGATGTCCGGATTATTTATTTATGGCTCAGCTAGTGAGGAAAGCCCCCCCAAGGGGCGCCCCCTCTAATTGGCTATTGATGTATTTCATTGTTATATCTTATGTTATGAAGTTGTAAAGGGGCCTAGGGTGAATTAAGTCCCTAGTGACCCCCTCCTATGATGTATCTTGTCATATCTTATGTTATGTTGTGACATTTCACTTTAGATGGGCGTCCTTGAGCAAAGTGTGCTCCCTCTTTGGCTTAGTCATTTGATCCATGTATTGATTGATATATTTTGATCTCCACCGTTGATGATGTTATAATCTCAACCGTTGGATGATAAACTGAGCTAGGGTTTATGTATCTCTCAAACTATTTAAGAGAGGTGACCCCCCCATTGTAATTCATGAGCTTTGGCACCGGAATATCAATAGAGATTTTTGTGTGGGATTACTTTTCTGGTATCTTGTGGATGTTCTGATCTAATGACTGGCATTGCTATTCTTCCATACTAAGCTTCGTTCGGGATAGATTTTGCATTTTTCTTTACCCATCTCATTTGCAGGAAAAGGAGGCGCACTAGGAGAGAGAAGGCGTTTTGTGGGGCAACTCACCTTCGTCTCAGCTCCTGGGTGTTTAGTTTAGGGAGTATCTTCTTCTTAATGATTTTTTATTCCCTTTTCCTTTTCGTATTTTGCAGATCTCATTCGTTTGTCTGGTCGGTTGAGTTTCTCTGATCTGGCAGGTTGAAGGGGGGCACAAGGGTGATTGACTGTGGCATAACAATATCAAGATCTTACTTGGGAAAGTTCATTTTGACGGGAGATCCACATTCTTCATCATTTCTCAATCCATCTACGAGTTCCAGGTACGTCTCGCAGGTAAGTTTCTCTTCTTTTTTTTTCTGTACATGCATTGCTCATCACTCTGTTGTCCGCCGAATGCACACCGTCAACAAAATTCTTTTGTACTGTTGTTTCCCAAGTGGGAAAGGTGTGGCCTTTGGGGCAAGCAGAGAGCCAAGTGCTGTCACCTGATCCCAGCTTCTCCGTTTAGGCCAACTCCTAACGAATCCAAGGGGGGTAGTCTCTAAAAAAGAGTTGTCTAAGGCTCTTGTTGTTAAATGTTTTTAGATGAAAATGTGAATTAGTGTTGTTTAGGAGTTTTTATGATATACAATAATTAATTAAGCAATCCAAGTTGCTGTTTGCAAAACATGAGATAAATTTCATAAGAAGACTTAAATTAAAGCATCCACACATAAGATATTTATAACAAAAAAGACAAATTGCCCGAATTAGATAATGCGAAAGAGTTAAAAGACCAGTGTCAAAATGGAGTCAAATAGTGTTGGGAATGCTGAGATACAAGTCTTGATGATATTCATGAAATCGTTTTGCAAATGCTCTTGGTCAATTTTATTGTGTATTTTTAAGATGATCTTGTTTATTAGGTGAGGGGAATTTCCAACCGATACGCAAGGTACTGGAAATCTAACCGGAAATATTCTAAGTGGCCCCGTTCAAGGACATGTTGGATCGTTCAATTTGCAGTGAGGCGTTCAATAACTTTCCAGCCACTGCAAACGAGGAGGGCTACCCAGCGCCCCTAGTAAAGATTTGCCCACTTAGAATATTAACGCGTTCAACGTCGGTTCGTTGATTATGGGGTGGTAAGTTTTATTATGATTGTAATTGGAATTAGATGTGTGAATTAGCAAGTTACATTGCTTCTGGGTATCCCTTACGGGTAGAGCATACACTGTAAAAATAGTAAATTCCAATTTTATGGGAGAATGTGAGTTGCAAATTTTATTAGCAAACAAAGCTCTCCGACAGAGAGTGCACTTGATACACCTTATGGTGAGATTCAAGACTCTTATCTAATCTACAATGAGAATGCAATGCAACAATACTCTCTGATAGAGAGTGCTCTTGACTTGTCTTATGACAGGTTCAAGATACTTTAGGTTCTTTTTTTGATTTGTTAATCAAAGAGTAAGATAAACATGAAGTAGATAGCATGCAAGTGATGAAAGTTAGTCTAGCAATTTGTGAAAGTAAAGCTAAGTCTAAAAAGCAATCTAAGACAAGCAAAGAAAGACACAAGACACACTAACCCCAAATAGGGGAAGTAGGAAAAACGTGGGAGGCTTGACCCCACTAGCTTTCTTTATTAATGAGTTACAACGTTGGGAATTAAACCCTTGAGAAGAAAGCTTAAAAAATAAGGAAGCCTTAATGCCTTTTACAAAGTATGTGATTTAGTTTGTCTTCTTAGTTTTTGCACTTTGTCTTCAATCTCCTGAAGTCCTTAGACTTGTCTTCAGTTGGCCTACTCTTCGGTACCTGTACAAAAGAGACAAACACTCATGCACCCATTATTTGTTAAATGAAAACCAAGTTAATCTAGATAGAAAAATAAGACTAATATAAGTGCAAAACAAATATTTTTAAATGCAATTTTTTGAGTCTTTTTTGAAGTAAAACTAGGAAAACATTACATGCAACAAAGAGGGGAAAAAGGCTGAAAATGATGAAAGAACGAGGCAGCCAACAAAAGAGTTAGATGGCTGCAAAAAATGAAGAAAAGGGGCAGCCAAACACAGAGAAAGATGGCTGCAAAAAAGTGAAGAAAGAAGGCTCAAAAAGTGGCTAAAAATGATGGAGAAAGAGAGCAGCCAACAAGGAGAAAAGTTGGATGCAAAAAAATGGAGAAATGGGGCAGCCAAATAGAGAAAAAGATGACTGTAAACAAAAGGAAAAAGAGGGCAGCCAACAAGAGGAAAGTTGGCTGCAAAAATTGAAGGAAAGATGGTAGCGAAAAGGTAAGAAAAAGAGCAAAGAAGATGTGAAACAAAGAGGACAAAGAGAGGTAAAACAAAGAGAAAAAGTAAGGAAGAAGGAAAGAGAAGCAAGAAAGGTAAAAGAGTGAAGAAAAATATGTAAGGTAGAAAGCGGAAAGAAGAAGGAAAAAGTGGATCTCGTAACCAAGGTGTTATCACCAACCTTGTAGTTGCCTATTTGAGATGGATCTAGGATGGACGGTAGAAGGACACGCAACTAAGGAGGTGGAACCAAGATTGCCTCGACTTCCAAATAGATGGTTGTCATGCCAATTGAGGTAGTCTTCACTTTATGTTATCTTAGCCGAAGACAACAATGGGGGAGACCCAGATCTGCTCCCGATAGGAGAGATCAGACCAAGACACCAGATCAGATCAAATGGTCTTGAGGTACGTAAGGTGTAAGGTGATGGAAACCCTAGATCTATGGATGACGTCACTAGGTGGACCAAGGCTTTGGATCAGGGTTTAGGAGATATGAGATTTGATCCAAGTTAGGACACAAATGACCGATGAGGTAAATACTAGATCTGGGGTTAAGCTACTAGCAGGAGGTGAAGATATCCATTGTCTTGGGAAACATAACCAATGCAGGGAGGGCAAGAACAAGACTGGGGCTATCTAGTACCGATGGATAGACTCGTATGAAGGTATGACAATGTCAAAGCACCTGAGCCACCAGGAAAATGTCAAAACACAAGAGAACGAGGCAAAAGAGGGGGTAGCGCTAGGGTTGGAGATCAGTGCCTTTCAGATCTAGGGCAATGGAGTCAGTTTCTGCATAGCGTTGAAGGAAACCCACCTGGGTATAGACCCGATCTACAAACCCAATAAGAGGTTTTGCCGAAAAAGTCAAAATCATAGGAAAATATGGCAACCTGGAGGATAGCGCTATGGTTTGGAGGACAGTTTCTCAGATCTAGGCCAAATGGGTCACTTTTTGCTCAGCGTTGAGGAAGATTCTCCTAGGGTATGACCTAATCTACAAAACCTAAAAATGGTTTGCCGAGAACTCAAGCAGATTGAGGCATCATATTTTTGGTTTTTTATTATTTAGGGTTTTTAAAGTAAAAATGGAAATACGCATGCCAATGGATTGAGATCTTGAAAGAGAAGAACTAACCCGTAGATCTTACCTGGAAGACCTTATAGATGCCTTGATGATGATGATCCCTTCTATCCAGATCAATTTGAGAAGATTTGAGTGAGTTCTATGCTGAACGTTTTGCTCCAAGAAGCCACTACGCCCTCTCTCTTGCACAACAGATGTCAACCATATCAGATTTGCTGCATCATGAGAAAAAAACAAAAGCTACAGAAAAATAGCAAGATGAAATCATAGATTGCATTGATGCTAATGAAAACCTCCTGATACAAAACACATCCAAGCCAAGCGAGTTCAGGCAGCCCTGCAAAAACGCTCAAGTTGAAGTGGCCCTATTGTAGACAAGACAATATTTCCCGAAAAAATATATAGATCTCAAAACAAATATCCAAATGCTAGGAAACAAAAGATTTTCCAATTACCATCGAAGAACACCAGATGCAAAGGCGATCCAAAAATATCCACAAGAAAAGTTTTTCTATTATCCAGATCCAAGAGCCAAAGACCCTTTACAAATGAGAAGCTCTCTCTTTTAAATATGAATGAGAGAACCAAAATCCTAACCACTTTTCAAATGGGTGGCTAAGATTAAAAGATACAAATGTTCTAATCAATGGTTGAGATGAGCTCAACATACAATACATGGATCAATACAATAATATAATATAAAAGTGGACTAAATCACCCCAGGAGAGGGGATCCCACTCAATAAAAAAAAATGAAACACATGGTGGGTCCGAGGAGTGTTAACTAACTCCCTTTGGGTGTCCCCATGGCACAATAAAAATAATATAATTTTTAAACTGTGAAATTATGCCTCGAGGAAATCGTGAGCCTCCAAAAAGCTCCAGAAACAATAAATATGCCTGAAAAAATAGATGTGGGCCAATCCAAGTGCTGCAACTGGTGAAGAAGAAGTGGAAGACATCACCCTCATCATCAGAACTCATCCCATGCCATTTCCTTGCCTCAATAGCCCAAATCGAATTCTTTAGTAGTCATTTTAATTATTTTTTATCTGCCTCGGGAAACGTGATATGCCAGAAAATGCCTCCTAGGGTGCCTACGTTATCCAACTGAGCCCACCAGGCTCTCTGGGAGGGGGGTAATATGGTACAATCAAGTGGCTGGACACCCCCTTCCTCATACAACGCCCTAGGAGATCCAAGAAGATCATCTCCCTGCTCAGACAAGCCATCCAGTATAGTAAAACTGCACTAGAAGGGTAAACTGAGCCTAATCATCTCTGCAACTGTTCGGAACTGAAAACAAGTTGTCACACTGGACTCGGAGAAGACTCAGAGAGTCCAAATCCATCTAAGGTGTATACTCATACCCCTTCCAGGTCTTTGCATGATCATCTACAATATCCAGATAGACAAAATAATCATATCTGTAAATGACCATATAACCAGAAATATAACTCAGGCTAGCCATATGCTGCAAGTGTTCAAAGGCTAATATATGCTCTACAAATAATTTAAGTAACAATTATAACAAGTAGCAATCACTTCACTGGCGGTCTATCAACCAAATATATAGGGTTTACATTTATTAACTATAACTCAGTTCGGACTTTCAAGATCATGCTCGCTTCATAGTTGTAATCAATTTGCTAGTGAAGGGTGAGGGCTAAAATTCACAAGGCTAGGTCAAAGGGTGATTACCAACTTGACATTGTGACACTTCGGATATGGAAAGGGGATACTCACTTTAGCATATGACGGACAAGCAACAACAAAGGGGATGGTAGTGCCTCACAAATGGGTGAGTTACTTTAGAGGTGCTTATTCACCTTGACAAATGCTCACAATCCAAACCAATACAAGTAGGCCAACAATCCTTAGGTATAACTTTTAGGAACCATTTCTTTTTTGGGCCTTTGATTTTCCATAGCCTTGGTCCATGTTTTTATTACACGGATTTTATTATTTAGGCTTTATGCATTCATGTATGTTGAAAAACACTACTTTTCATGAATGTTTTAAGATATTCTTTTCATTGTACTTCAAAGCCAATTTCATTAGGCTAGTCTTGCATTCATGTATGTTTAGAAACACTACTTTTCATGAATGGGCTTTTTCATAAGATATTCATTTCATTTCCAAATACATTGTATTGATCGCAGCGCTGCTTGTTTCAGGTTAGCTAACACAACCTAGGCAACTCAGAGCTGGACCTTTCCCCATTAGAGCCAGGCTAGGTTGGCCAACAAAGGCTCTAGTGGGGAAAGGTCCTCCATGCCATAAGTCAAGTAGTAGGTCGGGTTGAGAACATAACTGGAAGGTAATGGATGAGTGAAGACAATGAATAATGAAACCAACGCTAGCAAGCCAAAGTATGGTGAGAATCACTACCTCTGCTCTCCCTAAGGAGGGTAAAACCAATGAGTATAGATCAAGAACTTCCAGGTTTGAGTAGGGACATCAATACATAATATTAATATATCCAAGTCCACATATTTATATGACCGCCAGATCATGACACCAAGTGCTAATACATGTCACAAGCATGAGTATAAGAGCAATGATAACCATAACACAAGATAATACAAGCTGAGTCATAAACATGTAAATAATCCATCTAAACCAACATATGTCTAATAATAAAGCTCTGATACAACTCTGGGCACTATTAACTGCTCTGCAACTGGCTAAATGGCTACATCAGTCCTCAAATTTGAGTGTCCTGAGACTCAGTCATGGCAATGGAGAGTACTATAGTCCATCAATCAAATCATGATCCATCATAAATGCTCATCTCAGCATCTCATATGTAGGGGAGCTAGCTGAAAAATGTACTGGAATCTGAAAAATAGAATATGGTAGCCCGACTACTATATATGTGATAACACAATGAAAGTTTTAAATTTTGATTATGAAGGATGAGAAAGAGCCCCCTTTAGCCGTGTTTCTTGAATTGGAAGTAAGCGCTTTGTAGACCTGCATGGTGAAAATGTTAGATTAAAAACTCTTGTATGAAGAAATGGTTGAGCTTCAACCACTCCTCCTTCGGTGATCCCTAAAACACAACACTCAAACAACAACAAACAAGATCAAGTGCTAGAATGCTTAACCAAATAAACGTCTAAAAAACAATGGTATAACTAACTACTTTATGTTCGCTTCAGACATTCAATAGATTTTGCATAGACAACCAAATTAAGACGCTAAATGGTTACCCTACTGTGCTAGATTGATAGCCCTCCTAAGCTAACAATGATCATATATTTACCAAAGAAAGAGAGTAAGAAAGGTATCACCTCACAAGATGAAAATCATGAACACAAAAAACCCACCCATGGACCTCCAAAGTCACTTTTATTCCATTAAACAAATATGAGTTACAAATTGGACAGAGTTCTCTTGCAAATTCTCCATCCGCAAATGGGAACAAGAGACTCACTTTTATACAAAAACAGAGGAGCTAAAGACCTAAATCAGACTCAGCATCAGAGAGGGCACATTGGAGCAAATCTCCTTGATTGAATCAACTCGGCACGGTGATTTGGTGTTAAACTTCAAGATCTGGAAGGTGAGAGTGGTGAGGTGGCCTCCACCTAGGCAAGGCGCCCCCACTCTCCAACCTAGGAAACTTCACCATCCAATGAGCAACCTCCACCACAGAAAATGTGAGTTAGAAGAGAGGAGGCGCAACCCTTTGATGAAGAACAAGCTGGCAGTTGATTGAATGCTAAACTGAACCCTGACTGAGTCATAACTGAGTTGGAGTAATGAGAGGGGGGGGGGTGAGGTGGCTCATCCCTCCTCGGTTTGATCACTCGACCAATAAAAACACAACACCACAACCAATTCGTGATTTAGCTGGGAGTGGGCGGATTTCCTGATGGAGAGTTAACTGTCGGAGCTTCGATACTGATTTGGATCTGACTGATGCTAATTGGAATCTTCATAGATGCTCTGTGTCGAGCTAATTAGCCCTTTATTAAATCAAATTTGGCATTTTTTGGACATATTTTGATTTTCTCCAATTTAATATTTTTTATTATTTTAATTAATATTTCTCATTTATTGGGTTTTTTGAGAAAATATTAATTACAAGGCGAAATGATAGTCCGAAACTTAGGATAAGTGTGTCTAGGGGTTAAATGAGTGTTTTGGCTTAGAAAACAAGTCTTTATTTGCCAAAAACACCCCCTGGACCACTTAATTATTACAAATTGAAAATTTTCAATTAAACCATAGTAAAAATGGTTTAATTAATTGAAAATTTTAATTATTTCTTTATAGTAAAAAATTAGAAATTAAAAAAGTTCTACGCGTCCGGGAAATTTTTTTTCGGACAATGTTTTAATGCATCCCGGGGCTTAGGAAATGACCATACAACATACAACTCCCTGGAATAGCATAATAGACAAGAGAAAAAACTCCTTGGAATACCTTAGTTGAAAATTAAGTCTCGGGGGACCAAGCCGCTCAAAACCCCTACTAGCACACTTTATTACAACAACCCCATGGGGCATGGTCATTTCAGTACAAAAATAAAAATGACTAGCCAAAATTGGCTAACTGAAGCACACTGCACTTCTGAACCCTGGAAATGAACATTCATCATGCTCAATAACTAGCGGCTCGATAGAAATCCACTAAGTGCAGAATTAGTGGATAACACACTCCATAATATTAAAACCCTCGTTTCGTAGATCTATGAGTTCTAGCTTGCGACGAGCTATAAAATTAAAAACCTACTTTTGATTTAACATAAAACCCCTAGATTTAAATTTTCGGCTTAATCAGACTCCATTTGCCCATTCAAAGCATTGATCGGTTACTAGGGGCAAACACCCCCCTTGGGGAAAGTGGTCTTTTTCACAAATCGCAAACTGGATATTGTTGGTTTCATCTCCAATCGCCTAATCTTGCACCCAACAACTAATCCGAGTGTCCAATTTAACTCAATTTCACCATTTTGCTCTAGATCCCAATTTTCCTGCATAAACCCTAGGGAAAAATTGGGGCTTTTCACCTGGATGCTCTGAATCTCTCGGTTTTTGTTTCAAACTCTAATTAACCATCTAACTAAGAGATTCAACCAAGTTTCCTTGGCCAATCTGTTCAATTTCCTTAATTTTAGGGTTTCTTGGTCATAGGGACTCTCCTTAGGCTTAGTGTTTCACTGGGTCCAAAGTGTCGGTATCCTTGATTGGTGTGACATCCGAGTTCTTTCGAAAGTCCTGGATATCATAGGTCACGACTTTAGATGCCTTTCTTTTGCCGTCCTGAATAGGATCATCTCACGGGCATCTACAAGATTCGCGATAACAGTATGATCATTGATGTGTGATGTATGATGTAGTGGCATCATAGCATGTCGTTTTTTGGGCTCTATAGGCCATTTAGGCCTCATTGATTATGTATTTTGTTCCAGATATGTATTGCACCTATGCTGTTGGGAGCGGGAGCGGAGTGAAAAGCGAAATTTCAAAAGCTTCCATTTTGGGAGCATTTTTTGTATAGTATATATTTTAATATATTTTGATGGATTTATATCTAAAGAAATCGTAGGATGTTGAATTAGCTATAGAATACATCAATTAAACCATATAACATCAATCATCTAGTAGTTATAACTTGTAGCATTATCATCAAATGATCAACCATAAAAACTTTAATAGGAGCTTGGCAAAGAAGGTAGGTACCATAACATTGTCATCAAATGATTAACCTAGTATAGGAAAGGAAGGGAGTGTGTCGAGAGCGCCTTGGGAGCGTGCTCCCAAAACTAGGAGCGTTTTGGGAGTGAGCTTTCAAAGGAAGCGAGCTTCGGGAGCGGGAGCGAGGGGGTGGGGGGCGCTCCCACGCAACATAGTATTGCACAATACATTTCGTTCAATTTTGATATATTCACCCTTATATGGTATATACATGAGCAAACTCTGGATATTTTGTCCTTAATGCTTTGAAATCGTTGATTAGAATCTTTAAAATATTGTTTTTCTTTAGAATTTTAATATTTTATGTATTTGCGTAAATTGAGTCTTTAAATTCACCCTTATATGGTATATACATGAGCAAACTTTGGATATTTTGTCCTTAATGCTATGAAATCGTTGATTAGAATCTTTCAAATATTGTTTTTCTTTAGAATTTAAATATTTTATGTATTTTGAGTAAACCGAGTCTTTAAATTTAAATCAGCCGAGTCCTTACCGAATCCGAGTTTGAGTCCAAGTTGACCCTCGACCGATTCCAAGTTTGAGTCTGAGTTTGTTGTACTCAAGCTTGAGCCTGTGTGATCTTGGTTTTAGAACTCATGGGGATTTTTTGGTTATATCTGTTCTCATTTCACACAAGGGCATCAATACATTCATGTGTCTCTGTATGAAATTATGAATGCATTTTTGTGTGTGGAGGTGTATATATATGTATATATTGCCTATCTGAAGCCACAAGAATTAGGTCAATCTGTTGAACCATCCGTGCAAGCCATGTTTCCCATTAGTCACAGGTTCAAAACAAGTTAAGACCCTTGGGGTTATCAGCTGCTATTTTGGCTGGCAGTTCAGATAACTCCATCTGGATATTCCAGGGAAGAGGTGGGATTCCACGAGGTTTTTGTTGGAGAGATATATATTGCATATCGGCACCTGTACAAACACCCACTTGCTTACACTTGCTTACATGCATTTACACAAGCACACTTAATATGAAAGAATATTGTGGCTGTTGTTTTCCATGGAAAAGTAGTAGTGTGTGTGTGTATCATGAGAGAGGGAGGACATCGAAAAAATCCTGAGAGAGGGAGATTGTAGTTTTTCTTTTCCTTGGATTTTATTTGCATTTTCCTTTAAATGAAAAATTAAAATTACAGTTTTCATTGGCCTCCCTGCCATCCTCAAAATGTCATAGGTGACATATGTATGATAGGCTAGAGCATCATCTTCCCTTCACAGAACAAAGACTCAAAGATACTGTTCCATAACTTTAATTAATATCTATAACACTAATATCTTACCTACTAAACATCATATAGGTTCTGTTACACAGTCCTCCAGTACGTTCATACAACAGTGAAGAAAATATCAATCCCAAATATACATAAAAGTTTCGTACCAAACACAGCAAAATAAAAACAGGACATATCAACATCCTCAATAATAAGAATGGAAAGCCTCGATAGAAAGGGCCTGGATCAAATTCTGTTAAGGTGCCTTCTTGATATTCCCATCTGTGCCAGGTTCCAGGTGCCAATAGTAAACATTCCTTCGATAGTCCATCAATAGTCCCATTCCTTTCTCTGAAAACTTGCATGAAAGCGACATCAGCAAAATTATTTTTTATGTTTAAAATCTCCTTAAAGTCTTCTCTATAATGGGACTTAATGTAATGTTTTCATATGAACTTTTCCCCATCATTCACTCAATGACGATCAGGGAGTCCCCCCATAACCTGAGTCTTCTGAATCCCTCTCTCATCTGCCACCCTAAACACCATCTTTAATGGCATCAATTCTTCTTTGTTGTTGGTACTTCTCTCCAGCGCAACTTTAAATTTGCACCAATGGGAATCATAAAAGTATGTAATCCCCCTACTCCTAATGGTGGGTCCCTCTGTGTTGCCCCATCAAAATGTGCCCATGCTCTTGACTTGTCCATATATTCTTCCAAAACCACTCTAGGGAGATTGCGACCTTTATCTTGTTTAAAATGCATCAACATGGCTCATCCTTGATTGGCACAAACCTGTGGAGGAATAATTTTGTCTTCAAACAGACCTGCATTTCTACTCAACCATATTCCCCATTCCACAATGAGAAGAATATGGATACCATTTAGAAAGAGTACTCTCCACATCTTTTCCTCCACAGTGAATCCTCAGACAAGATAAACTTGTAATATCTTTCCAAATAGGCATAACATATGAACAGTGAATTAACATATGAGAAATATCTTCCTCACATACCTTAAATAAAGGACACCATCCAAGACCCTGTTAACTTCTCCTTTGCATAACATCTTGAGTAGGGACTCTTTGATTTATGGCTAGCCACTTGAAGAGCTCTGTTTTGAGGGGCATTTGAATTTCCAAATCCCGTTGTAGTATGTACCTACTACCACCACCTCTGATCCTGTGGTAGATTTTCTTCCTCAAGCTTCTTGTATCCCTGTTTGGGAGTGTATGCCCCCACAGCAGGATTCCTTGACCACGGAAGCTCATCTTCATCCTCTTTAATCCTAACATGGCCACTTTTAGTGCAAGACAATAATTATTCCAAATGAGCGTTTATTCACCATTAAAACTCATTTCCCTAGCATTATAGCTTGTACTAACATGCGCGATTAAAGTATCAAAGAATGAAGGGGTGTTCCTTCCAGGTAGAGAACTTTCCTCTGCCCTTCTGTCCGAGGGAGAGGCAAGGCAGAGGTTATATCAATGCTAGCTCAATTATAACCCAGAGGTGTTACCCACTTTCACTTCACTAACTACCTCCCTACACTTTAGGTTGGGTCTTCTCCAACGAAGGGGGGGTTCCTCAATGATAGGATTGCTAAGGGTTTGAGTGAAGAGCAAGGTGAAGAGGATGCATAGCAAAACAGGTTTTTGTTGTAGTATGAAAAATAAAAAGGGGTGATGGAAGGACCAAGAGACTAATGCCAATCCAACAAGGGTGAATGGAGTCAATCGCACAAGGGCAAAGAGGAGTCAAGGGGCTAGTCCAAAGAGGGCAAGTTCTACTAAAAGTTTCAAGACTAAGAATCTTAGAATTCCACTGAAGTATGATATAAATAGCACTTGAAATTGGAAGGTTTAGGGGAAGAATGACTGCCAAGCATGACACAAGGACCCCCTAAAACATTGTTGAGAAATAATTGCGGAAATTACTAGGAGATCCCATTGGGTGATACCTCAAAACATTCTAACTATGGTTTGATTTATGCAATGAAGTATTAGAAAGCCTCACTCATAAAGATGATAGATTCAAACAATGCATAAATCAACAAAGAATTGGGGAATATTTTCTCTCACAACCATTCTAATAAGGCAATTTTGTTTATCTATGGCCTTGATTAACAAGTCTAGTAATTCTACAGCTCATTAACTACAGTTGAAGGACAATGAACAATATAGCCACACATAATAGGAGATTGATACCTTATACTTCATTTTACACCCTGGAAAATATGTCCATTAAGCTCCAAGGAGGGAAGAACTCCTCACACTCCAACCATGAAGAATGAGGAAGAGACCAAACCCTTATATAGATTTCAACTCATTTTCCTCTGCAAATAAAATATGAATATAATTTTAGATCTAATGTAGGGTGTGTTAGCGGATGAAATGGCAGTCCAAGCCACCAGTAAGCAGATGTGGAGAAAGTGACCACTGTCACCACAGCCACTTCTCCTAACTTCTTCGAAAGTCGAAACTTCCTAGAGGAGAGCCCTAATGGAAACTCTGCAAAAGACACTTAGACACAAAATATATCTTGTACAGGCGTAAAGTTAGTGGCCAGTGCCTAATGGAGTCAATTTAGGAATGAAGAGGATATACTCTGTGTGGATATGAACAATGTAAGTACATTCATCCAAGGATAAGCCAATAACCAATTTGGGTCTTTAGTCATGCATATATCAAGAGTGTGGAGTTCCCTTCATTTAATTAGCCAATTAGGTTCTAATATGCAATAACAAGAGTGATATGCAAGTATTAGAAAGGTACAAGTAATTTATCATTACCATATAATCTAAAGTACACATGTACAACAATACGATTAACTTATCAGACATTAAGGAAACAATTGTTTCCCAACATTGTTTTAGGCATCCATTATGACTATGTGCAAGTAGCAGCATGCACAACCAAGCATTTAAAATCAGACCTGAGGTAATTATTAGCAGCAGTATATTAATGTTTCAGAGTTACCAAATGTCCATACAGGATGAGCATACACTGTGCTAATGGATGATGCTAACAGTCCTGCCTTAGTTGTAACTCAAAACAACAGTAAGTAACTAGATAAGCAACTAGATGTATAAGCAACAATATCATAAGCTTTCAGAGTACATACCGAGTATACATACAGCCTGATATATGGAGGTAAAAATGCTATTATCACCCCATCATTCTAGCAATTTATACCAGCAGTTATGTGGCTTATTAACCAAAGTTTGTTTGTTTGTATGCAGGGTTGGAGGAGAGATGTTGAAGGGAGAGAAAGGGCTGTCATAATATAGTGTAGAGGAAGGGCTGCCACTGTAAGTGCACGCATGGTGGATTACAAGGCATAGGGCAAGATCATAAAGGGCTGGCCGAGGTTAGGGTGAGACCAAAAAGGAGCAGGCCGAGGATGGAGACGGATGAAACAAGGCCAGGCGAGGGTGGTCGAGGGTGAAAGGGAAGGTTTGGGGGGCAACCGAGAGGAAGAAGGGAGAGAACAAGGGTTAGAAGGGAAGGTTTGAGAGGCTAGCAGCTAGAGAGAGGATAGTGGCTAGAGAGGATAGCGGGGGTTGCAGAGGGTTTAGGAGGATGGAAAAAGGGCAGTCAAGGGTATAGGAGAAGGCTGCAGCAACAGCTTTAGTGTTGTTTTTAGAGGGAAGCCGAGGGGAGAACTAGGGCAGCGAGGGTGGAGGAAGCAAAGGAGAGGGAGGCCGAGGGTAAGGATAGGCTAGGAGAGGGATAGCAAACCCTAGGGGAGGAGGAGTGAAGGTCCTAAAGGGTGTTTTTAGGACTGATTTGGGTAAACCTAGCCTTAACCTAGGCCCAAACTAACAAAAAACTAACCTAAAATAACCCTAGGACTAACCTAAATCTAACCCTAGACTAAGTATTGAAGAAAAAAGTGAGGTGAAGACAAAGAGCACAAGCCCTAGCAAAATCCTAACCTAACCTAGGGTATCTAGGAGTGACTAACCTACCTCTAGAGAAGACTAACCCTAAAGTCTAAAGGTTCAACCCTAGAAGAACTTCTAGAAAGGACGTGCTTCTACACTAGGTGACTAAGGAGTGACCAAGAGTTTTGCCAAGGCAAAGTACAACCCTATGGCTACCATTTAGCCCATTAGCATACTCTTTCATCAATCAATAACAAAGAGACATAAAAAAAACATGGACACCTCCTTGTGCATGTGTTTCACCAACAAATCATAGCATCACCTTTAGAGAAAGAGCCGAAACCAAGATACGTTCAAGAACTCGTCATCAAACCCAGGAAATAGTCTTCCTCCTCAAAAGGGGCGCATCAATCCAAAGAACCCTAGGTAGGGTAAAAGAAGTGCATAATGTTTTATCCCATGAGTCTTTTATTAAAATGAAGTGAGGAGATCTATTTATATGATCTCACACTCACTTTTTACAAAAATATCCAGGACGACATGCCTTTAAAATGGCAATTTGAAATTATACAATGTCAACTTAAAATTAGAACATAATAATAATAAAAAACAACCTAATGTAGGCTTATAGTAGGCTACCTGCGATATTTTCCCCCTAGGTGCCCAAAACTGCTAAAATAAGCGAATCACTCCGAATGAAGGGCAAAAGTGAGCTGGAGGGAGGGAGTTATACCCCATCTAACCCGAAGAATGTTGTAAAATTCCTCAATGCCCCCCTCAAAGCAGCAGGAAGGCCTTGTGTGGAAGATGGCATCTGCTAAGGAAAAAGATCAGGGAGAGAAGGCACTAGTGTGCAGAAGGGCCAGGATGGTATCCTAAGTGGATGTGAAGGGATACAAATGTCTCGTAGCTGAAGCAAAGGCCACCAGAGCAAGCAAACAAGACATGGGGCCATGTGACCTAGTGATCAACCTCTAGGAGCCCCAGACACCAACCTCAGGGTTAAGAACCCCAACAAAGGGCAGTCATCAGTGCCATAGTACTCCTAAAGGAAGGACCAAAGGGCCCAACCATGACCACCGATGCTCAATAACACCCCGCCTGGTTGAAAAAATGGCTCTCTCTCCCTGGGGCACATCTGAAGGTGCGCTGGGTACAGATGCAGTGTAACACTTGCTCCAACTGCGGGACGAGTGCTCTTCCCGGGAGTGCTTGAGAACCTGTGAATCTTTTGGTACTTGCAGACCTACACACGTATCAAATGCCCAAAGGGATTAAAAGCATCTATAGGTAGACACTTTTGTTCTGCCTTGTTCGCAAAATAAAGGAAACAAACTAAGAACAATAACGACTAACTAAATCATTAAAGGACATCAACAATGCAAAGGTAATAGAAGTATGCCTAGCTAAAATGCAGCTAACCCTACCTATCGTAAACATGACAGTCAAAATAGGTTAGGTGAAATCATACCACCAATGTAACCATCTGAGTAAGCAATTCGTACCTGATATCTTACCTTTGTCTTTAGACGCAATCCATGATAATGCCTCGTTGATGATATGTTGAGTATGCACCAGGATCTTTATCTAGGTGAGGACATCAAACCAGGCCTTCTTAAGAACGTGGAAAACTTGAAATTGGTGCCACGGAGAAGCATCGCTTTGACAAGATTTGTTGATCCATGCTTCTATTGGACTTATGTATGGGACTCCTCCATCATACATCGACATCAAGAAATATTTTTGGCTAAAATTTGTCCATAGATCTTGAACTTGGGAGGCTATTTGTAGAGCAGGACCTTGCAAATCTTCATATGTCAGCAACAACCTGTTCCTGCGTTTACTGAAGCATTTCTTTTGACGTACAAGTACATCGCTTATCTTTGTATTAATCATGTTAGTATTCCAAATAATCCTTGAAAATTTGAAGTTGTCAGCTAAATAATTCATACCTTCATGCTTCAAATGAAAAGACAAACAATAAATACTATGAAACTGAGGAATGAAAATTGTACTTGTCCACATACCTGTTTTGATCTTGTTGAAATGCATCATTAAGGACTTATCGATATAGGATAGAGCAGGCTGAACAACTTCTTTAACACTTTTTGAGGAACACAACTGGGAATGGTAATCCAGGCTCTCCATAATTTGAATATTTGCAAAAGAATCCTCTATGCGCCATGGTTCCGTGATGCTGGAAAGTATAACGGAGAAATCATGGAGGTATCAGTAGGGATACGGGGTCCCAAATTTTCAAACTCTTCATTATAATAAACCATTTGCATATCACAATTATCTGTAATGTCTAGTGGTGTTTCATCTTCCACTATAGTGGCAAAAGGATTGAGCCATTCTTCATCGTTAGCATCACAAGGAGAAGGAATAATCATATCTTGTTCAACAGGGTCTTCGTAAATCATGTCTTCAATATCCTTGCTTGAGGTGATTGAAAATTATTCATCCCAAATAGTGTCAAATTCTGGCTCAATCTGATTAACTTCATTGAGTTGTTTTTTGTTGCTGCAACATCTGAAAACAATGCTACTCGGTTTCAAAGAATCATAGAGAGGTGGACCCATAAATGTCCAACAACCATTGTCCACAAAATTTTTGTCATTATGTTCCAAGAGATCGGAGATGTCATAAGGAACTGCTGTGTGTTGGAAAGGAGAACTCACCCTTTCCTTCTGCTCTTCAGCTTCTTCGACTAGGGCTTCTGGATCTTCATATGTAGGATTGCAATCCTATTCAATCATATTCGTCTGCA
The DNA here is from genome assembly GCA_001517045.1 of Pseudotsuga menziesii. NCBI lineage: Eukaryota > Viridiplantae > Streptophyta > Pinopsida > Pinales > Pinaceae > Pseudotsuga > Pseudotsuga menziesii. The sequence goes on along the minus strand of LPNX010842920.1, from coordinate 95,474 downwards.
TGAGGAGCTTCATCCACTGTGCTTGAGAAATCATTAGTTTCGTCAATTTATTTTCCGTCGTGGATCTCTTTACTGAATAAGTTCCTTGCATACTCAACATGAGGTATCCATCTATGTTGGTTTCCAGGGTACCAACGTCTACAAAATAGTTCAATCAATTTTGGAAGAGAAGATATCTTAGCTTTTGGCAACTTCATGAACCAAACGTGAGCCTTTCCTTCCAGGTGAAGAGCGAACAACCTCATGTACACACCCTTTCCAACTCAACTTCCTTTGGGAATAATAACAAAAACTTGGCAACCTGGTCCTCAACATAATCCTTCTTTTGATCACTGAAATGCTTCCATAGTTCATGTGGTTGTCCATCTAAGTAACCTAGGAACTTTGATAGGTCGAGCATAAGCAAAATATACTTCCATTTCTGCAACAGTTGAATTATCAGGATCTTTAAATTCAAATGGAATATCATCTTTGATTACTTCGCTAGAACCATCTTGTGTCTGACTGTTTTTTAGTGTTTCTTCCCACATATGGTTGATCATGGCTTTTCTTTCATGTTCTTCGATATCATAATCCCAATCCATACTAAATGCATTGATCAAATGCCTGAGTGATTTTTTACGAGGAAATCCTTCATACAAATTCCCGACGGTTAAGTTTCCCTTTAAGTGGAGAGATTATAGGAAGAACTTCATTTTGAGGTCTTCATGTCCAATATTGCTTGCTTGGAGAAATTGCATGAATTCTCAGATATGTGTAGCTGCATGATATTTATATTGTTGGAATAATGGAAAAATTGCTTTCCCATCATCTTGAATGACATACTGTTGTGGATATCCTGGAATGCATGAAAAATCCAATATGTCCATCCATAAGTCATAATTGGATGCCATATCGTTAGGCTTCCCTGTCTTTATAGAGCACTTCTTTTGTTTTTCTTCAATTGGAATCACCAAGAGAGACCTGCGAGATTAGCTAAACAAATCTCACCAAAGTACTAAACAAAACAAGGGCGTACCTGAGCTGATGATGACTGAGTTCTTGGTGGAGTCGCCAGATAAGCTTGCAAGGTTAGTCCACAAATATATGCACTAAATAGAGACTTACCTCAAAACTTACCAACAAATGTCGTTTCGGCAGTGGAGTGAATGACTGTAGATGAATCGCTTCAAATTTTGAAATGTCCTCGACAACAACGCCAAAATGTGTAAATTTCCTTAAAGCTCAATCTTGAGCTACACAGTATAATTTTTTTTTTTGATTACTGTTAACCACAAATGAGTTTCTTCACAAATAATGCTACGAAAAATAAATACCGAGAAAACATATAATAGCAATCACACCAAGAGAGACACCAATATTTTTGGGTATGGAAACCCCCAAAAAAACGCAAGATGGGAAAACCCAGTGCAACAGTCTGAGAAGATATTTTATTAGCAAGATATAGAACAATACAATCCAGAAAATTGATTTTAGCCAACCTGGCAAAATCGTACAACTGAAACTTGCCGAGGAAAAACCCCACAAACTCCACAAAGACCACACAACCCCTGCGTCATTGCCTGTGTCACCCTCACGCTTCTGCGTCTCTTGTATGACCTCTGCGTAAACCGTAAGAACGCTGACGTCACCCGTATGACCACGTATGGTCTGCTAACATCACACTGGCTGCTCTGTGTCATGGCCTGCTCCATTGTACGACCTCCCTGCATCAGCTGTACGACCTCCTGCGATTTGCCTGTGCAACTTTGTTGATTTTCGGGAACTTTCTTCTATCTCACTCTGAAAATTCTTCTGCAAACTTCTCTCACTCTTCGGCTGAAAAAGCTATGAGGTAGAAATCTCTCTCTGGCAATGTGTGTGTCTTTTCCACCAAATCAATCTCCTTTTAACTCAATGGCCAAGCAAAAACCCTAACTCTCACTATGGCTCAATGGATGAGATTCTCCGGTGAGATCAATGGCCAAGATTAGATTAGCCATCACTTAAATTATATTTCACTTGAACTTCATAAAAGTGCCTCCATTAAGTCATTAAAATTAGATTACATAATGCACATTTCCTAAGTCTAAACTTTGGATAAAGGCAATGATTAATCTGGGTTCCTGTTTTATGCCTTCTATTAAGCAAGGACACATGCAAATGATAAAAGACCTTCCTTGTTGCCACTTTCTAGCAAAATGTTATCGGATGAAATTACAGTCCAAGCCACTGGTAAGCACATGTGGAGAAAGTGACCACTGTCACCTTAGTCACTTCTTCTAATTTCTTTGGAAGTCGAAACCTCCTGGGGGGTGAGCCCTAATGACAACTCTGCAAAAGACACCTAGACACAAAATATATCTTGTAGTGTAAAGTTAGTGGCCAATGCCTAATGGAGTCAATTTAGGAATGAAGAGAATATACTCTATGTGTGGATATGAACAATGTAAGTACATTCATCCAAGGATAAGCTAATAACCAATTTGGGTCTTTAGTCATGCATATATCAAGAGTGTGGAGTGCCCTTCATTGAATTAGCCAATTAGTTTCTAATATGCAATAGCAAGAGTGATATGCAAGTATTCGAAAGGTACAAGTAATTTATCATTACCAAATAATTTAAAGCACACATGTACAACAATACGACTAAGATATCAAACATTAAGGCAACAATTGTTTTCCACTATTGTTTTAGGCATCCATTATGACTGTGTAAGTAGCAGCATGCACAACCAAGCATTTAAAATCAGACTTGAGGTAATTATTAGCAATAGCATATTGATGTTTCAGAGTGACCAAATGTCCATACAAGATGAGCATACACTGTGCTAATGGATGATGCTAACAATCCTCCCTTAGTTGTAACTCAAAACAACAGTAAGCAACTAGATAAGAAACTAGATGTATAAGCAACAATATCATACGCTTTCAAAGTACATACCGAGTATACATACAACCTGATATATGAAGGTAAAATGTTATTGTTAGCCCATCATTCTAGCAATTTATATTAGCAGTTATGTGGCTTATTAACCAAAGTTTGTTTGTTTGTATGCATGGTTGGAGGAGAGCTGCTAAAGGGAGAGAAAGGGTTGTCATATAGTATAGAGGAAGGGCTGCCACTGTAAGGGCAGGCTAGGTGGATTACAAGAGCTAGGACAAGATCCTAAAGGGTTGGCGAAGTTTAGGGTGAGGCCAAAAAAGAGCTGGTCAAGGATGGAGATGGATGAAACAAGGCCAGGCGAGGGTGGTCGAGGGTGAAAGGGATGGTTTGGGGGGGAAACTGAGAGGAAGAAGGGAGAGAACGAGGGTTAGAAGGGAAGGTTTGGGAGCCTAGCAGCTAGGGCGAGGATAATGAGGGTTGTGGAGGATTTAGGAGGCTGGAAAAAGGGCAGCCGAGGGTATAGGAGAAGGCTGCAACAATAGGTATAGGGATGTTTTTGGAGGGCAGCCGAGGGGAGAACTAGGGCATCAAGGGTGGAGGAAGCAAAGGATAGAGAGGCCAAAGGTAAAGGTACGCTAGGAGAGGGATAGCGAACCCTAGGACAGGAGGAGCATAGGTCCTAGTGGGTGTTTTTAGGACTGATTTGGGGTATGTGAGGAAGAAAGGGATAGCAACGGGGGTTTGATAAGGGAAACCTAGCCTTAACATAGGCCCAAACTATCCAAAAACTAACCTAAATTAACCCTAGGACTAACCTAAATTTAACCCTAGACTAAGTATTGAAGAAAGAAAGTGAGGTGAAGACAAAGAGAACAAGCCCTAGCAAAATCCTAACCTAACCTAGGGTATCTAGGAGTGACTAACCTACCTCTAGAGAAGACTAACCTAGGTTTATGATTAACCCTAAAGTCCAATGGTTCAACCCTAGAAGAACTCCTAGAAAGGACATGCTTCTACACTAGGTGACTAAGGAGCGACGAAGAGTTTTGCCAAGACAAAATACAACCCTATGGCTACTATTTAGTCCATCAACATAATCTTTCATCAATCAATAACAAAAGACATTAAAAAAGCATGGATACCTCCTTGAGCACGTGTTTCACCAACAAATCATAGCCATTAGAGGAAATTTGAGGTCTAAAATGGGCCTCCTAAGGAAAATAATAAAATAATAGTTAAAATAATAAAATAATAGTTATTAATTTTGGAGGAGAATGAAAAAACTACTTTTTTTGTTCGTATTTTCGACATATCTCCATGTGGTTTTACTCAAATTCCGAGCACGAGAGCTCGTTGGATGCGGAATTTAATTTTGCATCCAACGAGTACCCACACTGCATACTTTTGATGGACCCCGCTACCCCAAAAATAAGAAATATCTGAAAAAAGTGATGATGATGTCATCATCACATTTTTTCAGGTATTTCTTATTTTTGGGGTAGCGGGGTCATCATCACGTTTTTTCAGATATTTCTTATTTTTGGGGTAGCGGGGTCTGTCAAAAGTATGCAGTGTGGGTACTCGTTGGATGCGAAATTAAATTCCGCATCCAACGAGCTCTCCCGCTCGAAATTTGAAGAAAAACATAGGGAGATATGTCGAAAATACGAACAAAAAAGGTAGTTTTCTTTTATGACAAATATGTCAATTCAACCATTATGGTTGACTCATTTTATTGAAATTCTATTGGTTCCTGAATTCCAACTCACAAAATTTGTTGTTGGTGTATTTTCTTATAAGGCCCATTTTAGACCCCAAATTTCCTCTAATGATCACCTTTAGAGAAAGAGCCAAAACCAAGCTACTTCAAGAACTCGTCATCAAACCCAGAAAATAACCTTCCTCAAGAGGGGTGCATCACTCCAAAGAACCCTAGGTAGGGTAAAATAAGTGCATAGTGTTTTATCCCATAAGTCTTTTGTTAAAATGAATTGAGGAGATTTGTTTATATGATCTCACTCACTTTTTACAAAAATATCTAGGCCGACATGCCTTTAAAAAGTCAATTTTAAATTATAAAATGTCAACTTAAAATTAAAACAAAATAATAATAAAAAATAGCGTAATGTAGGCTACTTGGGTTATTTTTCCCTAGGTGCCAAAAATTGCTAAAAATAAGCGAATCACTCCGAATGAAAGGATGGAGTGAGATGGAGGGAGGGTGTTAGACCCCATCTAACCCTAAGAATGCTGTAAAATTCCTCAATGCCCTCCTCAAAGTAGCAGGAAGAGCTGGCGTGGAAGATGGCTTCCTCTAAGGAAAAACGACCAAGGAGATAAGGCGCCAGTGTGCAGAAGGGCCAGAGTGGCTGTGAAGGGAGACATTTCTCGTAGTTGAAGCAAAGGCCAACATAGCAAGCAAACAAGACATGGGGCCATGTGACCTAGTGTTCAACCCCTAGGAGCCCCAAACACCAACGCCGGGGTTAAAAACCCCAACAAAGGGCAGTCAACAGTGCCATTAAGCCATACTACTTCGAAAGGAAGGACCAAAGGGCCCAACCATGACCATTGATGCTCAATAACACCCTGCCTGGTCGAAAAGATGGCTCTCTCTGCCTGGGGCACGTTTGAAGGTGCGTTGGGTACAAATGCAGGGTAACAAGGTGGAGTAAACATTGAATATTTCTCTACTATCACTTGACCAACTCTAGCAAACATTATGAGGTGCCCTCCACTCTATCAAACATAATGAGGTGGCCTCCAAAGGCTCCATGTGTGCTCCTGTAGATATAATAAAAACAAAAATGAACAACTTTGGATCTTGGGTTTGTAACCTCCTAAATCCACTCAAATATCTAACATCCTCCAATAAATCAGCATATAACCTTTTTGAAGTGGAAGATATCATCATAAATGTAGGATAGACTCCCTCCAAATTGAACGTTCCTCAAGAAATACATGAATAAATGTGCAAGTTCGCTGAACAAGTAGGGTGCTATCCTCCATTTGATCCCATCAATGGTCAAATCTATAAAAAATGCAACCAACTAGCTCATAACCTCCATGCCAATTCATCACTCCATGTTCTATATCTAAGGAGATCATCCATCCATGAGTAAAACATCAATCCCAAGACTAGGTGTTACAATAGACAATCAACCGCATGTAGAAGGGGATGGCTCCATCCACAAATATCCACATGTGCCAAGAGTAAAGAGGGGAGTGTTCAACTGTTTTGGATATTGTTTCGGACCAATATGCCATCTATACCATGAAAGGTTTGAAGTTTTGAACGCTCAAAGAGAAAAGGTGGGCATCACATGAGCTAGCATGGAAGAAAACAACAGTGTTCCATGCAGATGCGTCCTCTAGGGTCGTGGGTGTGTTCTCCTCGTTTTTGATGCCTCGAGGGCTTGGGGACTCCTTGGGAAGCATTTCCCCATGTCCTTTATTCTTGGAATCTTGAGGAAACACACAAGGAATGTCATAGAGAGGTGGGGGCGTCTGGGCATCCGCCTTACAAAAAGGGGATGCCTAAATGCCCCCACACAATTTTTTTTCATAACTTAAAAAAATGGTTTGGCTTGCGTGCCATTGGTCATTGATAAGAGTGACTCTGACTTGGATAATAACACTCCCATTGATGGTCTTGATGGCTTCACGTAGTGGATGCATAGGGAGAACCAGTCCTTGGAACTATCTCCTAGATGCTCTTTTGATGCTTTTAACTTTCTCTTCGATACTTTTATTTTCAATGTTCATTGTCCATTCTTGGTTTCCAATTTAACTTTTGACTCTAGAAGTAGACACTGTCATTGATGACCTTAGACTGAGTCTTTGACTCAACTTTTTTGAGTTTTTAAATTTGAAGGTGTTTAAGACTTCAAGTTTATGTGACATGTCTATGATTCAGTTTTATTGTTTCAATATTTTAAATTTTCATCTATTGTTTATGTTTATAATTCAAATTTATAATGGAAGATGTGCATGCATTATAAAATTAGAATTTATAAGTGTGAAATTCAAATACTCAAATGATAAATGATTCATGAATCAATAATGAATTGATAACCGTGTTTACTATCATGAATTTACTATTTACTTTTAAGCTAAGTTGCCAGGAAACTTGGGTACGGGTACGGCGACGGGGACGCCACTTTTTGAAAAAGGGTACTTGGGTACGTCGCGAGTACTGCNTATATATGTCATAGTCACATCATACATGCATATAGATTTCTTCATAAATTATGAATCATGATTCATAATTATAAATTCGCTGATTATTTGAACAGTGAACATTTAGATTGAAAATTTGAAAGATAAAATTTGATAAATCATTGTACCAGGCAGCTGTAAAAGAGAATCAAACTTAGACATGAAAGTACACTTGAAATCTTATTTTAAACACCTATATGTACTGTTGTTACAGGCAATAAAAAATTGAAAATTGCCAATATATTCTTGCGTTGATGTGAGTGTATTTCTCAATATTAAATACATGTGTATTTTTTATGTGCACATTTGGCAATCAAATTATGTTCCATGAGTGTTGAACACAAAACCATAAAAATATTCATTGTAAATCAATGTAAAATCAATCTACTAGATTTGGACAATATTCAATGGAATTTGAACGGTGTTGCAAAGTGTTTGACATAAGTCCTGAATCAGACTCCATACGTAGTTAGCACAAAATTAGTTCAGATTTGGTGGGGGGTCATTACATTTTCCCCAATGAATTGCATTTTATTGAGTCGGTTGTACCCCTGGAGTACCCAAACACGGGGTACGGTGTACCATTTCGCCTATAAGTACCCCTTTTTTTATAATTGAGTCTCGGGTACGTGGACCCAGTATGGGGTACGACAGGGTATAGCAGGAGACGTACCCTACGAGTACCCAAGTACCCGGCACGGGTATGTGTACCCTACTCCTGGGTATGGGTACCTTGGCAACATAGCTTTTAAGTTTTAGTATGTAAATGGTGATGGGATGAGGAATTTGTATGCTAATATGTTGGGATTTATATAAATTATATATTTTTAATAATTTTAAAGACCTCGACGTCCTCCCGTTCCCTAAAACTTCCTAAAATTTGGGGTGGTCTTCACATGTCCCCAATGTGCACTTCCTTGCTCCTGCACTACCGCATCCTGGAAACTTGGTGGAACATTGGAAAACAACTCCAAAATGGTGAAAAAGGGATTGAAAGATGACCCCATTGCACCAACGGTCTTAGGAATTTGGCCGAGCGTTTTGCACCATTAGAAAGGCCTTCAATCCATATATCATAAGCCTCCAACAAAGTTTGGGTGAAAGAGAACTACCCTCCTGAAGCTAGGCCGTTGAACTGTTACAAGTGCTCAAAAACCAGAATTTGATGCCCAAAAAGATGCCTACATTTGTCTAACGCCTTGAAGAATGAGTCTGGGTGTTCTACAACATTGGAAGGAGCTTAGAAAGAGATTACCAATCATATATGGAAGTCCCCCAATAGAGTTAGGGTGCCTGAGAATGACCATCTCGAAGACAGGGTACCAAACTAAAGATAAATGGCCTAGAAACCAAAAAAATTGCCATAAACCAAAATAATCGCCTAGAAATTTCGCCACATTGCTCTAACGCTCCAGAGAAGTAGGTTGAGTGTTCACTACAATGAAATAGCCCTCAAAAAGAGCTTTTCATCCATATATCATAAGTTCATATCCGAGCTAGGGCGTTGGAGAACCAAGGGTTTGAAGACAGGGCCCTTTTTGCTCAATTCACCCCAGAATAAGCATGAAAACCAGCTACAAAATGTGAGAAAATGCCAAGAATTCAACACCATCATGAAGACCATCAATATACCATCCAAGCCCTTATCAACCAACAAGAACACAAGGTATCTAATCTCAGCAACATCCATGGGCTAGTACCTAAAGCATCATCAAAATGTCACTTCTACTAAAACATGTGAAGAAAATTACAAGTTGACACTAGTACAAATATGGGGGGTAACACCCAACATCATACCATACTTGTTTCCTAATAGTTGTTCTATGGGGTTATGCACCTGATATAAAAGAAAAGAAAAAACCCTTGGCTCTTAGATCCTCAACCATGTTCCAAAGCAATTTATAGTTATAAGTACACCCCACCCAAGGGTCGTCTCCTAGTCTAATTCTATTTCCAGTGCCTACTTTAAGTTTCCATACAAGCCATCTGCCAACCAAGGGAAAAGCTAGAATCATTGCCTTCCATATAATTGATACATTCTAATCTGATTTTGTACTAGATCTGATCCAATCCTCTATTGATAAAGGCTCAACATATTTTTGATTAATTGCCTAACTCCACTGCTATGATGTAGGAAACGCCCACCCCCCCCTCGTTTCAGCGCCGTTTCAGACTTGAAACCCTGAATCACTCGTACGTGCTTGAAACACGTTTCTGCCCGTATGAAACATGTTTCCCGTACTTGAAATGTGTTTCCAGTACGACTGGCCATACGACCACAAGTTTAAAAAAAAGATGCACGTACACTTAAAAAATTATTTTTATTTTTTATTTTTTATTTTATTTTTGGGTGTTTCTAATTTGAATAGGAAGCATCTAGAAGGTGGAAAGAGTGATGAAAAAGGTTATAAAAGGACACTTGCGTTCATTCCTCTCTCACACCAATTTTAAAGAGCGATTTGGGAGAAAGGAGCAAGCTTTGTGCACAGAAGCAGTTCAGGTTTGAGCGAGGGAAGCTACAACCATCTTTTATTGGTGAGCATGCTGGTTTTTTTCCAGTTTTCATAGGGTTTATGCTTCCTGTTTGTTGAAATTTAAGGGTTAGATGAGTTTTAACACAAGTAGTAAACTTTAGTGCATGAACATATAAACTTAGATTCACAGAAGTACTGCTTAATAAAATTTAAACCGTAATAAAACAAAAAACATAATTTTCATCTCTTTCAACTTAATGCTCCATTTGGTCACTGCATTAAAGTTGGTCCTCGAGAATCATCAAATGCTATGTACAATAAACTAATAAATCTAAAATGCCATGTACAATAAATTAAATCTCAAATGTCATGTACAGTAAAAAACATAAAATAATGTACAGGGGATATCAGCAGAATCATAACCATTATTTGAGTCAGCCTTATACTCAGATAGTTTAGGTTGATCTTGTCATTGAAGGGACAAGTCAACTAGGAAAACAATTTACGTGCCTTGAGAAAGAGGGTTAAGGTCAAAGTAAACAGACCTTAGATTCCTTATTCAAATTAGCACAGCCATACCCAGTACAGTCACACTAAGCAGAGATACATAATCATAACAAGCAGTGATACACACAGTCAGAGATCAACTTCACACGGGGTAGTGACCCATAGTAATACTGAGTAAAGTCAAACTATTCACGCTGTAGGGTAGAGAAGCCACTCTGCTGCAACAAGAGAGAAGAACACATTGTTGAAGAGCCACAGGATAGTTCATTTTGTGAGCAGAGAAGAATAAAAAATATAGTCACACTGAAGGATCACACAGATACCATCATGCAGGAGTAACACAGAAGGATCACGCAGAGATACTTGTGGGATAGACCCAGTTTCGTGGGGCAGTGAAAGGGCATGTGGGGCAGTCACACGGTAGCAAAAGTAAGCCATGCGGGAGGATAAAAAACGTGATCTTAGTCATGTGGATGCCGAGGTCAATCTCGTGGTAGGAGCCATGCAGATGTTCAGCCAAACACTTTCACTAGACCTCAGTCATGTGGAGGCAGGAGATAACTCAGACATAGATAGAGCCATGGTCACGCTGTGGAGTAGCGACTGTGAAGAGTCACGCGAGAAGTAACCACGGTCACGCTGTGGAGCAGCAACTGTGAAGAGTCACGCGGGAGGTAGGTGCGAGGATCACGCACGGAGGGAAAAGTAAGTCACGTGCAGAGGTAGCTACGGGGAGCAGTAAACAATCATGCAGGAGATAGCTACATGGGTCAGTAAACAGTCACGCGAGAGGGCAGTGAACAATCACCCACAGAGGGATACTCGCGGAGGGAGAAGTAAATCACGCATAGAAGTAGCTCATGCTGAGCAGGCAGAGGAGTTAGATCACGACTTGGATACGGATATCAAGTTTAGACCTTTAATTTATAATTGATAGGGTATCAAAGGTTCAACATAAAATGGTCCAAAGTAAAATCATAGACAATGGTCCAAAAGTCTAATAAAAAGGGTGGTCCCAAGATTTATTAATAAAACCATATTAATACATAATACAATGATAAATAGTAGGAATCATCGATCTCCTCTACCCCTTTTATAGGCAAGGGGCACCACTCTTCCTCTAGAAGCAATAGGGGGTCCTGTAGGTGCTTTGGATGAGTTAGGCGTCAAATTGGAAGCTCCAACTACTCAGGCTATGGTGTAAGGTCCAACTACTCTACAATTTTGATGAAACTTCCCATGTTTAATTAGTGAAGGGTACATTTTTATTAAGGTCATGATAAAAGATTTCAACACTCAATGCCACCAACATCAAGGTACAGAGAGGGGTTGATGTGATTGATTAAATGCCAATCCCATACCCTCATACTTGATAAAATCCATTGGAATTGTTGAAATCTTGAAATCTTGAAAACTATTAAGTCTGTTGAATTCTAAATGGGATCTAAAATTCTACTTTTTGCATATGAAGTCCGATGAGGTTGAAACCACTCTCAAACATCCTGAAACAATTAATGGTAATGTTAAAAAATTAAATAAAAGGACAGAAAATGAAAGTTAAGGAGAATGTCACTTTACTTTAAGAATTTAATATTACCATTTATTACTTTAAGAATTTAAGATATTTAGTTTTAATAACACTGCCAAATACTTAACCCATGGATTTATTTCTCAAATTCCATGCAAATTTTTTTACCAGCACGATAGTTTCCAAAATATTGCGATATATTCCCAATATATCATGACACATTAAATATATTGCGATATATTCAAAATGTCAAAAATGTCGTGATTTTTTAGTGGCGATATTTCGCCAAGGGGAATGACTCGCGATATGGGCGATATATCGCCAATATATGTAAATATGCTAGTGACATCATTAAGGGGTGTCCAATCCCTTGAGAAGCAACCTAGCAATAACCAATTAGGAGAGGGGACATCACACATCATTATCTTCCATTCTTAAAGAATGGCTTTTAGCCTTAGGCTGAGATTCAGTCTCACACTGAATCATTTTGATCAACCCCTGGACCTTGTTCTAGTCCTCCATTTGCCTGGAGAATGGTCCTCAGTACTAAGATGAGCTTGAGTCCTAGACTGAAATTTGATCAACTTCCTGCAGGACCTACTTGGACATCGTGTCCTTGGTCCCAGACCAGAATATGTCTCTGACTCTACCTGCAGGTTCTACTTGGACATCACGTCCCCAGTCCCAGACGAGAATACCCTAGAGGCATATAGGGGCCCTAGCCACATGGTAGGGGGTTTTCCATGGCATCAATCTGCTTGGTCCTAGACCAAAAACCCCAGGAGACTACTGGGGGCCCTAGGGTACCTTCTAGGGTCTTACTTTGCCCTAGTTGACTAACTAGGGTACCATCCTCCATGAGAATGGGTCTCGCAACTGCACTAACTTTAACACTCCCTCTCAGTAAGAGAGACATTCTTAGCAACACTAAGTTTGTCTCGGAAGTGCTTAGACTTCGATAGAGACTAGGTCAACACATTAGTAAACTTGTCTACTGCATCATGTCGCAGACATGGTTAACGTTCCTCTTCTTGTGTTCCTACCTGTCATAGGATTTTCTACGAGCCGACTTCCTGTTGAGAATCAATTTCCGCACATCATTTAACTTCTTCCAAACGTGATGTTTGGTTTCCACCTCATAAATAGAGGTTTCTAAAACAATGACGTGGCTCGTTTGAGATATCAAACTGGAGCAATCATGAACCTCTCAATGGGTTACTCAAAGAGATCAACTGAAGACTCCCCGACCTCCCCCCTCTGTTCATCTAGAAGAGATGACTCATGGACTGGGCTTACTTCCATGTGTATATAACTGGGGAGGGTTCTCTGACAACTATCTTCAAGGGAGATTGCAACTTTTCTTTGCAATCCCATTTTGTTGGGGATTGAGGAGCACTTTTGGCTCCCTCTTGATCTCAAGCTTACCAGTTGTTCCATTTTGTCAATAACAAATTCTTGGTAGTTTCTTTGGAGGATGGCAATCCAACATAACTGATTTGCAATCTGTGGAGCCTCTTGCTCCCTTTGTACATGAGTACTCAACTCCCTCTAACCTGTGCAATTAATTCTAAGCATAAATAGGATCTGCAAGCATTCATTACTTGTCACATCATCCTCCTTTATAAGTAAAGCTTGAATACCATCAATATACTAACATAATTGTATCATTCAATTATGTACATTGCAACTATTTTAATGCTATCAAGAGCATATCCACATTAAGAGTCAACATGAAGTGAGATATGAAGTTCTCCCTATATCTGCTCTTGTGCAGAAATCACATTGTGCATCATATTGAATATGTACCCATAGAGGTATCAACATTTAATCATCTTTATGCAACAATATACATGTATTGGCACAAATTTAAATCATAATCCTAGACAAGAGATTAAGCTCTAGGCTTCACATTGATTGATGCATCGTAAGCAATGGTTAAGCGTTCTATGCCACTGCCCTTTAAACCTGAGCAAGCACTTCTTAAACATAATTTCATTTATCATCACACAGCATAATCCAAGATATTTAAATGATCATAAATTCTAACTTCCTTGTGCTAACAATCCTTGATCACATCCATCAATGAGTCATAAAACTCTTTTGAAAAAAATCAATGATCAACTACAAGGCATCATAATTAAGTGGGCTTTCTTACTTGTCATTTGCTAACATACCTCTTTCATGGGTCATTGTGTTCACAATCTAGCAAATCCATTTTCTGATAACACTTGTTAGTACAATAGATATAACCACATCTCTTCGTTCAGTTGCCATTGATCAAGTCAATTAAGTATCTGATCTCTTATCATCTTTATCGCTTTGATGGCTAATGAAATCCTTCAGCCAAGATCTGTAAAGTTCAAATCCAACAATTCAAGTCCTTACTGTAACTTTGGCGCAACCCTTACCTTAGGATCATGTAAACTTTGTTACCCTCAAGACAGAGTTAGCTACAACCTAAGCTCTGATACCACGTTGAAAGATTAGGGTTAGATGAGTTTTAACACAAGTAGTAAACTTTAATGCATGAACATATAAACTCATATTCACAAAAGTACTGCTTAATAAAATTAAACTGTAATAAAACAAAAAACATATTTTCATCTCTTTCAACTTAACGCTCCATTTGGTCACTGCGTTAAAGTTGGTCCTCGAGAATCATCAAATGCTATGTATAGTAAACTAATAAATCTCAAACGCCATGTACAGTAAAAACATAAAATAATGTACAAGAGATATCAATAGAATCATAACCATTATCTGAGTCAGCCTTATACTCAGATACTTTAGTTTGATCTTGTCACCGAAGGGACAAGTCAACTAGGAAAACAATTTACGTACCTTGAGAGAGAGGGTTAAGGTTGAAGTAAATAGACCTCAGGTTCTTTAGTCAAATTAGCACAATCATACCTAGTACAGTCATGCTAAGCAAAGATACACAATCATACGAAGCAGTGACACACACAGTCAGAGATCAACTTCACACTGGGAAGTGACCCATAGTTATACCGAGTAAAGTCAAACAATTTATGTTGTAGGGGAGAGAAACCACTCTGTTGTAACAAGAGAGAAGAACACACTGCTGAAGCGCCACATGATAGTTCAGTTTGTGAAGCAGAGAAGAATAAAAAATATAGTCACACAGAAGGATCACATCGATACCATCACGTAGGAGTAACAATAAGAATACAGATAGGACTGCCCAGTTAGCTTTTTCTTTTTTCTATGGCTATCCTAGTGTTTTCGCGGAAGATAGGCACTCGTTGCTTTGTTGGGGCAAGCTTCGAATGAACAACCTGCCTTTGCCTGATCTGCTCTCCTATCCAAGGGGTCTTCTCTTTGACGGCTGGGGGAGGAAATCAAGCGGAAGGATCTCACATATACATGCAGGATAGACCTAGTCTCGGGGGGTAGTGAAAGGCCTCGTGGGGTAGTCACACGAGAGTAGAAGTAAGCCATGCGGGAAGTAAACCATGCGGGAGGATAAACCATGCGATCTTTGTCACGTGGATGCAGAGGTCAATCTCGTGGGAGGAGCCATGCAGAAGTTGAACCAAACACTTTAACTAGACCTTAGTCACGTGGACGCAAGAGATAGAGTCATGCTGTGGACCAACGACTTTGAAGAGTCACGCGGGAAGTAACCGCGGTCACACTGTGGAGCAACGACCATGAAGAGTGACGCGGGAGGTGGCTACGGGGATCATTTGTGGAGGGAGAAGTAAGTCACGCACAGAGGTAGCTACGGGGAACAGTAAATAGTCATGTGGGAGGTAGCTACGGGGATTAGTAAACAGTCACGCGAGAGGTAGCTACAGAGATCACGCTCGGAGGGCAGTAAACAATCACGCATGGAGGGAGAAGCAAATCACGTGCATAGGTAGCTCATGTTAAGCATGCGGTGGAGTTAGATCACGAATTGGATACGGATATCAAGTTTAGACCTTTAATTTATAATTAATAAGGTATCAAAGGTTCAACATAAAACTGTCCAAAGTAAAATCATAGACAATGGTCCAAAAGTCTAATAAAGGGTGGTCCAAAGATTTATTAATAAAACCATATTGATAAAAACATAAAGTAAATATAACTTAGGCGAGAATAAAAAAAATCCGTGAAAGGTCCAAAAACCAAAAACAATAAAGTGAATAAAAAGGGCCAAAGGTTATATAACCATATAGTAAATGGTAACCATAAAGTTAAATTGTCAAAGGTTTTATAAATAAAACCCATAAGGCAGGGGTACACACACAATAAGGTGCTAGGACCAAGTAGGATAAAGGACCATGAGTCAACAAAGTGGGCCACAATAAAACAACCCACAAACCCATGAGATTAGGGTGAACCATAAAAGATGGACAAACAAGACCAGTAGTCTTTTCTCTCTCTCAAGGTACATTGTTCTATATATTTTTATCATCACTGTATAAGGGGAAGATCCAAACCATATGGTACGATCCTTTGGTCCTCAATACTGCTCCTAAGGGTTAGGTGCTAGTGACATCATCAAGGGGTGGCCAGTTCCTTGAGAAGAAACCTAGCAATAACCGATTAGGAGAGGGGACATCACACGTAATTATCTTCCATTCTTATAGAATGGCTTTCATCCCTAGGATGAGATTCAGTCCCACACTGAATCATGTTGATCAACCCCTGGACCCTGATCGAGTCCTCAGTACTAAGCTGAGCTTTAGTCCCAGACTGAAAATTGATCAACTCCCTACAGGACCCCTACTTGGACATCGTGTCGCTGGTCCCAGACTAGAATGTCTCTGCCTCTACCTGCAGTTCCTACTTGGACATCCCGTCCTTGGTCCCAAACCAGAATACCATAGAGGCATATAGGGGCCCTAGCCACATGCTAGGGGCTTTGCCATGGCATCAACCTACTTGGTCCCAGACCAAAAACCCCAGGAGACTATTGGTGGCCTTAGGGTACCTTCTAGGGTCATACTCTGCCCTAGTGGACTAACTAGGGTACCATACTCCTCGAGAATGGGTCTCGTAGCTGAACAAACTTTAACACTGTTTGCATTTTTTATTGTAGATATGTGTTTCACTGTTTTCATGGGGTTTTGCCTTTTTGTCTTCATTTTTTTCATAGTATTTTTCATGGGGTTTATTGCAGCATCAATGGATTCCAACCAAGCTACTATGTCAGCCTCTTCGCCCAATAGGAAGGGTGACTATTATCCTCTATGGAGGCATGTTTAGAAGATAACCAGATGTGTAGGTGGTGGTTCATGGGAATGGTGATGTACTCTCTTCAATCTTCGGTTTAAGGGCTCTTTCTCAAGAGTGAAGGCTCATTTCTTGTATGAAATAGGGAATGGTATTGAATCCTGCCATAAAACAAATGACCCAGTTGAGAGGAGGAAGTATCAACTTGAGCAAGATGAGGCTGATATGACAAAAAGAAGACATGAGCAGATTTCTAATGCTGCACCTCCAACTCCACAAATTGAGCCAAGATTTGTGCAAGAAGCAAGGAAGAGAAGGGGAGCTCAACTACAACAAGAAAAAGCCTCAAAACTTGTCGGTAGAGGATCAACATTAGCATCTCCTTCAATAAAAGAGAGCATAATTGCTAAATTGGTGAATGTTCAAGGGAGAGGAGTTGAAACAAGAGTGGCTAGGGCCATCTATGCTTGTGGTATCCCTTTCAATGTGGCTCGCTCTCTTTATTGGCAAGATATTGTGAGAGCAATTAATATGTCTCCTCAAGGGTTCAAGGCGCCCAACTATGAAAAATTCTGAACTGTTTTACTCAAGAAGGTGAAGGAGCTTGTGGAGGATGTTTTAGCACCGATTCGTTCTTCATAGCATAGCTTACAAGTCACCACTGTCTCGGATAGATGGATAGATTCCACGCATAGGCCATTGATAAATATCATTGCCACTTCGCCAAAAGGAGCAATGTTCATCAAGGCCGAAGATGGTTCAGGGGAGGTAAAAGATGTTCAGCTTATTGCCAATATTTTAGGCACAACTATAGATAAATAGGCCCGAATAAGGTTGTGTAGGTTATCACGGACAATGCACCAGTATGAAAAGTTGCAGGTTTGATTATTGAGAGGAGGTATGAACACATTTTTTGGACACCTTGCATTGTCCATAATCTGAATTTGATTTTAGAAGAGATTGGCAGTAAAAGTCCTATGGATAAAGGAACTCACAGGGGATGCAAGGGAAATTATCAAGTTCATCACCAACCACCACCGGCTTTAAGCAATATTTCGACAATACTCCAAATTGGAGTTGTTAAAAGTCATTGAGTCAAGATATGCCTCCAACTTCATAATGTTGCGCGGGCTTGTTGATGCTAAGTAGCCATTAGTTTCTATGGTGAGCCAACTTTGGGCTGAGTGGAGACAGGCAGATTTAGAGCCGGGAGCTATGGTGTGTAGATTTTGCCTTGATGAGGAGTGGTGGGGGAAGATAGGTTTCTTGCTCAAGTTCATAGCCCTTGCATTTGAGCTTCTTTGAAATGCAAACACAAACCAACCTTTCTTGGGAGAGATTTATGATGGCATGGATATCATGGTCGAGAAAACTATGGAAATTATTTCAGAGGAGTCTCCCCAGATGTTATTTGTTGATCCCGATTTTGATGATGTGGTGCAACAAATTATTGTTAACAGGTGGACAACTTCAACACCCCATTGCATACATTAGCACATGCCCTGAATCCAAAATTTTATGATGAAGAGCTCATTGCTGCCATCAATGGGAAGAGGAAGGCACCACATAGGGATAGAGAGGTGGTCAATGGAGCTAAAAATCTTAAAAAGCCCTTTTGAGAATGTTTCTTGCTGATCTACAAATGGAGGTGAAGGAAGTGCTTGCAAATTTGCTGCAGGATTGAATGAATATTCATACGTAATAGC
>LPNX010842920.1:66011-76755 GCA_001517045.1 Pseudotsuga menziesii | reverse complement strand
TTATTTTATTATTTTAACCATTATTTTATTATTTTAACTATTATTTTATTATTTTCCTTAGGAGGCCCATTTTAGACCCCAAAATTCCTCTAATGGAAGAGAGAAGCACCATGAGTCCAGCTAGGTGGTGGATTTGTCATGGAGCAATGGTGTACATCTGCAAAACATTTTCATTTGCATTCTCACCTTTCACCGATAAATTTTGCATGTATCTTGCTATTAAACTAATGCAAGGTTTCTCGTTTCTGATTGTTGGCCACCAACTTAGGCAAAATCTGCAGTGATTACAAGATCATAATTGGGGACAAATAGACAAAGGTTTAATTACTTTATTGCGAAATGAAAAAACTAAAAGGAAACTAACTACTCTAATCTAAGAAAGAAACATAAAGTAATCTACATGTTAGTAAATGAAATGAAAGCAAAAATTAAAAAAAGTCACGCCACGAAAATGACTCAGATCCCCTAGCGGGGATAGAGACCAGGCACTAGGTAGCCAGTCAATTTTATTATGATTTTTACAATTTTTTAGGTGGATGCCTTTGATTATTTATAGATTAGGATCCAACAGTTTTACAAGTTTCATAAATTTGACTTCAAGCAAAGTAGGGTGTTCATGTGGTCCCAGATGGCCAAAATTGTCGAAATTTTGGCAGCTGTTCTCTCTTCCTGTTCTTCAAAATGTAAAAAACCAGTCACCTGAAAGAACTTAAAGATGCTAGATAAAGCATTAAAAGCATAAAAATCTAGCCTTTATACTTGAAAAATTAATCGTTTAATGTGGCTAAAAGCTAACTTTAACAACTAGATCTAATTCGGAAAGATAAAAACCCTTAATAACTTAGATCTAATTGTAAGATTGCATACTAGATAATTAGCTTTGCTAGTTTTTGGTAGCTCAGAAGGTACTTCTTCATTGGGGGTGTTTAGCAACGTAGAAGGGATTGAATGAAACTCTCTAGACAACCTTGTAATAGTGTCTTTTGTAATACATTGCCAATGGTATTGGAGGGTCCATGGTATTACGTGGCTCGTCGTACTGAGTGCCCCATGGAGTTTCCCATGGTATTGACATAAGGTGATGTTATAAAAGAGTCTATGAAGAATTGTATTGTACCACTGTAGTCAGGAGTGAGGTATATCGCTTGAGTGGTCCTTGTTAGTGTGACTAACATCATTGATAGTGAGTGATCGAAGAGAGAGGGAGTCTCTCAGAGGCTCAAAGTGATGGATTCACTCAAGTTGAGGTTTGTCTTTTTTGTTTAGGGTTTGGGCATTGTTGCAGCAAGGGAGAGTCAGGGGTGACTATGATCCGGTGTGTATATCCGATAGCCTGGTGTTGTAATTGTTGTTTTAACAAATCTGCAATAAAGACAAAGAAATTGCTGGTTTCCCCCAGTTGGGGTTTCCAAGGTACATCTTGTGTTCAGGTTTTCTCTGTATTGGTTGCTTATCAGTGTACTAAGGGACTTGCAGGGGGGTTCCAAGGTACATCACATTCACATGGTATTAGAGCGGTACTAAGGGACTTGCACGAGATTTACGAGAAATAAAAAAAGGAGGAATCTCACACTACACGACCATGGTACGGTTCATATGGTGTACAAATTCAACAATGAGCTTTTTTCATAGATTTGGTTGATCGTCGAGCTGAGTGATTCGGTAGTTACGTCAAGGAAATCATATTGAGTTGTGGGCCCATAACCCATTAATCTCAGGGCAGTCACGCCTAGGAAGAAGTGCGACCTAGTTGCAATATAGGTGCGATTGTAGCAACCTTGGGTTGAGCGTGAATGCATCAGTGTAGGGAGCTGCTTTAGAGATTGCATGAAGAGCAGTAGTGGAAGATAGCCAACAAAACCGAGCAAACTCGAGCGTGGAAGAGCAGCCACAACTACAAGAAAAAGTGTCAATGTAGGGGCAATTGTGAGCGTCGACAAAGGTTGTGTTGAGCTTGGAGTAGAGGTCGCAACAAAAGTTGACGGATAAGACCCATAGTGCTGTGGCGACGGTGGCTTGAGAGTGCAACAGAGTGGATCAGGCTGTCGAGAGGTAGCACAGGTCATGACAGGTGTAGATGTGAGCACGCGAAGCAGGAAAGAGACCGAAAGGATCCACGTGAATGTAAGGAAGTACACTAGCTCGAGGGAGTAGTCGGGCGACTGAGTAAGCTGAGATGCAGGCACAACAAAGAGGCAGGTCGAGAGCACTGGCATGAGGCCGTAGACGAGTTAGAAACTTCCATGGAGATAGTGAAGGCTCAAGTGTAGGAAGACGAATGAGCAAAGATCATAGCGGGGGCATGAAGAGGCTCGAGCATGTGGTTGTTGGTTGCGACAACTACAAGGAAGTAACCCAACGGTAGATCCGCAGAGCTAGTAGGGAGAAGGCTTGATTGGCGGAGGATTGGCAGCTCTAGTAAGAAAGTTGATAGTTGTAGGCTATAGATGGAACGATTGCAGGAGAGTCGACAGAACGTTGTTGAAGAATCAACGATTGTTTGGGAAGATCACACAGGGTTGCATGAGAGTGCCACTAGTTGAGCGGCTGGCATAACTATGTAGAGCAGAGGTTACAGTAGGGGTGAAGACTGGCCCGCATGCAGGAGATGGACTTTGGAGGTCAGTCATGAGCATGGAAAGAGTTGCTGGTAGAAAGGGCTTAGATCAGGCTCGCGGAGTGTTGGGTGCTCAGGCTGGCAGGTGAAGTGAGTTGCTGGTAGCAAAAGGTTAGCGACCAACTGAGATCTGAAGTGGGACAACAAGGGTGGTAGTGTCAATAGGACGAGGATCTACTACTGGCAGAGTTTGGCCGCAACAGTAAAAAAAGTAGCAGGGCTTCCAGATTAGCTATGCCACCAGGAAAGTTTGGGCAGGAGAAAAAACTGCCCAGGGAAGTTTGGGTAGGGATGTAAGCCCAGGGATGCATATAAATTTTTGGGGCAATTGTAGAAAAGATTTGAGTAAGCCTAAAATTTTGAGCAGGGGGCAGTAAATTTTTTTTGGGTACTGCCATGGACACATGGACGTTAGCAGAGGTGTTGAGCGCAGTAGTAGTATTAATGGTTGGAGCAGTACGAGCACAAGATTGGCTAAGTTATGTGGTATTTTTTGCAAGGTTTGGAATGATGACATCTAATATCTTGTTTGAGATGATTCCTTTGGATGAGGAGTGTAGATCTTCATATCAAAGTGCAGTAGATGCAACCACAAAGTCTTCTAGTTCAGAGGGTGTCGTATAGGATGTGTTTGATCCTGGTGGATGCTTCTCTGGAAGTACCTTCCTTGTTAAGAGGGAGTGTTAGTTTTTGGTAGCTCAGAAGGTACTTCTACGTTGGGGGTGTCTAGCAACATAGAAGGGGCTGAGTGAAATCCTATAAACAACTTTGTAATACTTTATTGTCGATGGTATTGGAGGGTCCATGCTATTATGTGGCCCATGGTACTGGGTATCCCATGGAATTTCCCATGGTATTGACATAAGGTGATGTTATAAAGAGTCTATGAAGAGTTGTATTGTACCACTGTAGTCAAGAGTGAAGTATATCTCAAGTGGTCACCGTCTGTGTGAGTAACATCATTGATAGTGAGTGATATTTGAGAGAGGGAGTCTCTTAGAGGCTTGGAGTGGGGGATTAATTCTAGCTGAGGTTTGTCTTTTCTGCTGAGGGTTTGGGCATAGTTGCAGTAAGGTAGAGTCAGGGGTGAGTGAGATTCAATGTGTATATTAGATTGCCTGGTGTTGTAAATGTTGTTTAAACAAATATGCAATTAAGACCAACTGATTGCTGGTTTTCCCTAGTTGGGGTTTCCAGGGTACATCTCATGTTTAGGTTTTCTCTGTATTGGTTGCTTATCAATGCATTGCTATTTTTAGATTCAGTTTTATGTGTTTAATTAAGGCTAGGGTATAAATAAGTGAATATATAGTAATCAAATCTGGTAAGTTGAAAATTTCGCAAGCTTTAGATCTGAAATTGTGAACTAATTTGAATCTAGTAAGAACTAAGGTAACTGATGAAATTTTTAGTTTATTAAATAAAGAGAGAAGGAGAAACCAACGTGACGTTGGAATTTGGGTGAATGGAGTTTGCCAAGTGAAATTGAGAGGGACTATGCTTCTTCGTAAGTTCTTGAAGACGAGGAGGATGCTTACTCGCTCAACCCCTTCTCCAAGTTAAGCACCTGCAACTACTTAGAAATCCTTGCACACAGAAACGATTAAACACAAAGGTGTTGTCGACAACAGAGACTTGGAAATCATGCAATTTATACCAAAAATACATGCATCTATAAGAGATCTACAACAAACATACAATAAGAGAATAATCAACCTAGAAATTCTCTCACCATACCAAGAGATAGCTACCTTTGCACGCCTACAACTAGCGAAACAAGTACAAGCAAATATGTGGCAACAATTACCTCAAACAAAGCAATGTTCATCCACACATAAACCAACGACACAGGATGAGACCTCCAAAGCCTTTATTCCATTGAAAAAGCTCAACAATGATCACAACATACACAAGTAGAGGTTCGACCTTCCTCCTCCAACAATGGAGAAGTGATTTGCTTAAATAGCCAAAGGATGCCCAGGGGGGCGCATTTCCCAAGTGGGAGTTAAGCTGAAATGATTGAGGGTGCACTAGGGGTGAGTAGGAGTGAATTGAGGGCGAATTTGAGTGATTTGAGGGATTAGGTGCCACCTCTGCCAGAGATATGCGCCGTCCCTCTCATGGATTGACACATTACCAAGAGAAATGCGCCCCCTTGTTCATGGTGTACACCCCTTTTGATTGACAATCAAATCTTTAGTCAAAGGAACTGGCTCCTATTGAACTCCCCTTGACTTACCAAAATTTTGCTACCACTTTGGATGACTGAAACATGTCCTTGACATGTTTCCTTAAGTTTTGGGATGCTGATTGTTCCCATTCATTAGGTTTTTTTTTACTTTTTCGAGAGAAATTCAAATTAAGTGATAAATAATCACTAATTTCATTCTCAAAATGGGTATATAGGTAAAGTGGATGTTATGAGTTAGAAAATGAGCACCCCCATGGCAAATTTCACCCCTAAGTACCACTTTTATGCCTTCTTAAATTTTTACAATTAAAATATCCTGTTTTACAGGAATTTTATTAAATGAAGGAAAATTAAAAAATCCTAGGGGGGACTTAACACATGTTCATAAGACTCTAGAATAATGACTAGCATGGTAATATACATTGATGTTAGGCTTTAATAACCTCCTAAGGCCTAACCACAAGGACAATTAACTCCTGCTTTGGAGGTTTGAGTGAAAAACTTGAAAATTATAAGTCATTGAAAAGTAACATATAGTTAACAAGGAAAAAAAACTCTAGAGTAATTGGACTGATGACCAAGTCTAAGTAGGCCAAGCCTTCTACAAAAGTCATCATGCTACGTCATCTTATTATCATTTCCAAAGGGGGTATGAACATGCGAAAAAGAGAAAAAGGGGCAAAAAATTACCTGCTGGACTTCTGAACTCTGATGATGAACAAGTAACTTGTTCACACAATGGTGGCTCAACTAAAGGTCCAACTAAGCATAACTTAGATGGTAACATTTGGCTCCTACTCCAGGAAGCATGCTAGATCTAGTTTTCAGGCAAGGAGATCATGCGAGAACTCCATAATATCTGGTTTCCATAACCTGTAAAAACATTTCAACTTTGACAAGCAAACGTTCAGTAGCACATGTACTTATAAAAGCCATCGAAACATAAGTTGCATAATTTGAAAGAATACAAAAGTGAAACTAACTAATGAAAGAGACTTTCATTCCTACATTTAAAAAGGAAATAATTGAAAAGTAGTGCAAAAAGTAAATGCTCACTCTAAGGAGCTTATTTTCCTACCCAAAGCATGATATGATAAAACTTCTAGGTGAAATTAGAAATCCAATGTAACCATCTTAACATTTTATCAATGATAGAGTTTTTTCCCTTGTGTTTGGTTACCAACAAATTTTTTTTCGGGTGATAACTCTCTGTGTAAGCCCCATGCTGCTCCAAATCATGAGGGACCTTTGTATGTGAAGAGGAAGTCTGGGATTGACCTTCCTTTGACTGCATCGATTTGGTCTCTTCAGTGCCCTGCTTCTCCATGTCTGCATCACTAGTACTTGTATATGGATCTGAATGATCATATGGAAAATATGAATGCTCCTCTTCCATACCAAAAATTCCAAAAGTATATGAATCAACACTCCCTTCTTTGGATACATCAATAATAGGCTTTTCAATGTATGTCCAATAGTCATGATCCACCTCCTTGTCAAATCTGGGGGAGTATTCATCAATATCATCATACCCTTGGCTATGCCTATCCTCCTCATGTTCACAATTATCATTCTTAGAAGGCCTGGTTTCAAAGATGTTACAAGGGACTAAACTTTCCCAACCTTCATCACCATGTGGAGAACATGGAGGTGTATCATCATACACAATACATACATCATCATGAATTTCTTTATAGGCCTCTGTAATGGTTTTTTTCTGAGGCAAATCTAGAATACAAATTTGACCATCTTCACAGAAATAATCCCAAGGAGACTCCAAATCTTCAATTGCAATATGAGGGGGATCTTCA
This sequence comes from Pseudotsuga menziesii, assembly GCA_001517045.1. Lineage (NCBI taxonomy): Eukaryota > Viridiplantae > Streptophyta > Pinopsida > Pinales > Pinaceae > Pseudotsuga > Pseudotsuga menziesii. The sequence goes on along the minus strand of LPNX010842920.1, from coordinate 70,136 downwards.
ACAATATCTTTAAGCTAAGGCCCTTCATGTGCTTCATCAATGGGGCCACTAAGGATGTGTTGCTCAAGCTGCCCTCTTTGATCTTCAATAGGCTCTTCATGAATCTCTTCATGAGCTTTTGTTAAGGCTTCTTTATGAGGCAGATTTGGCATATAAATGCCATTACCTTTACTGAAATAATATAGAGGCAACTCCAAATATTCAACTTTTTCTATCATGATGACACAAGGTGGTGCTTAAATAATATTTTCAATCAAAGGCCTGTCTGTTTCCTCAATGAGGTCATTATGGAGGTGTTGCTCAAGAGTGAAAGATGTGGGATCCTCCATCCTTACTAGGTTTTCAACATGTACAAGGGCTTTGACATGATACTCTATCCTAGGCAGGAAGTGGCTAAAGACATTTTAAGGAGCCTTTACAATGTTTCCATACTACCCCTATCATTATGCCATTGCTTCAAAAACATCCTAAGGAAGCTTGAAAGGGAGGTAATACATTTATTAGGAAGGCCCTCAAAAAATCAATAATAAACATCTCCCTCCAGAGTACTAGCAAACATCTCCATTATATTATCTTCATAAAAAACGTTGAAGTCATCCAAAACCTTAAGGAAAGACATGATGTGCTGGATGGGTGAATCACCATTTCCATGAAAGGTTGGAATGTATTTATATCAATCATTTGGGTCATGATCAAAGTTTGAAAAACCTGGAATGTTTGAGAAATCGATGGGATAAAAATGTCTGGCAATCTGAGCACCAAACTGTTCATCATCCATATCGGCTATCAACAATATACACTTGAAATAACCATGGAACGTATCTTGTACTGAACCAGTGGAGCTGTCAAACAATGATCTTTAAAGATTTTAAATGTGTCGCATGTGCTCATCTCTACACATAACAAATCTTCACAAATTTATGAGATAGGGTTTTATCCCTTCATTGGAGTCGCCATGTGAGAAAAAAAATATGCAATAAAATATCTCAAATTTTTTATTTTTTGCTTTTCTTTGTAAATTTATAAAATGAAAAAGGTTAGTGGAGTCGCCAGATGAAAAAAATTAAAGGTTTACTCTAAGGGATTCATCAAACAAAGTAAAAACAAAAAAGAGAAAACACAAGTCGTATTCCGGAAATAAAAAGATTTGTCTTCCGTAGTGGCGCCAAAGATGTTGTTGCCTAATACACACCTCGTGTAATGTGGTAGAAATCTTCAAGCCACTGGGTGTGTCCTTGGGGGCAAGTCACGAGTCAAACTTGTTGTCACTTAACATTTGACTCCTCCATCTAGGCCAACTCCTAGCGAAGCCAAAGGGGGCAGTCCCTAATAAAAGGAAGCTAAGGTTGATTATGATAAAGCAACAATAAAATTCTAGGAGTTTGAAATACTGAACAAGAAAGCAACAATAATATATTTAAAGTAGCAACATGTAATGTAATTAACCAACTACAAATAATTTGATTTAAGCAAATGATTGTAACGTAGACCAGTGCCAAAAATAATTAAGTAATTACTGCTGAATAGAAATGTTGTGCAGTGCCTCTTGACAATTTTAATTTGATTTAAGCAAATGATTGTAACGTAGACCAGTGCCAAAAATAATGAAGTAATTACTGCTGAATAGAAATGTTGTGCAGTGCCTCTTGACAATTTTAATTTATTAGATGAGTTGATTAAAGTGGGTGGATTTCTTGTTTTAATCCACCTAAATTTTTATTGTCATAGTAAGTGGTTCGCATTGAACATACTACGGAAGCTATGGTTGATTACGCTAAAGCAACAATAGAATTCTAGGATTTTGAAATACTGAACAACAAATCAACAATAATATATTTAAAGTAGCAACATGTAATATAATTAACCAACTACACATAAATTGATTTAAGCAAATGATTGTAATGTAGACCAGTGCCAAAATAATTAAGTAATTACTGCCGAATAGAAATGTTGTGCAGTAACTCTTGACAATTTTAATTTATTAGATGAGTTGATTAAAGTGGGTTGATTTCTTGTTTTAATCCACCTAAATTTTTATTGTCATAGTAAGTGGTTCGCATTGAACATACTACGGAATCGGGGGGTTACTTTAAGCAGATTATGCTTCACCTTGTTGGACGCCAGGTAATGTTGCTCTGCACTTAACAGTGAGGATAAAATTCTAAGTGTGCCAAACCAATAAATCAACACACCTTAATCAACTCATCTAATAAATTAAAACTGTCACAAGGCACTGCACAACATTTCCTTCAACAAATATTACTTAATTATTTTGGCGCTGGTCTACTTTACAATCATTTGCTTAATTCAAATCATGTGTCGTTGGTTAATTACATTACATGTTGCTACTTTAAATTTATTGTTGTTGCTTTCTTGCTCAGTATTTCAAACTCCTAAAATTTTATTGTTGCTTTAGCGTAATCAACCTTACCTTTCTAAGGGTTTCCTGCAACATAGGGGGTTTCCTGCAACATAGGTATATACATATACGTGCACCCATAATTATGATAGTTTTGTCCCATGGTTTGTAAGTGCGATGAAGACATTTTTATTCATACAATTTAAATTTTTATTGCTTTTAGTTCTTGCTTAGAAGTTGATATCTTGAATTCATATTACTATGTTTTAGTTTTAGTAGGATTAGTTGATACTCTTTCTCTCTCATGCTATCTACCTACCTGTACACTTTACAGGTATAAAGTGTGTTGGGTGTGTTGGTTGTGTAAGCATAGTTATTTATACAAGGAAATGAGTAAGCGATGTATGTATGCATGCTGTCATTTATGTAGCCTCATATTTGGAAATTTAAACGATTACCTTTCTATGCTGTGGAACAGACAATGGTTCAGATTAAGGTTTATAAATTATGTTATGATACCTGAAGGGCTATAAATAGTCAAGCAAGCAATACTGCTTTCTAATTTATTGTTCGCTGATCTTTATCTACCTCTCTATAATAGAAAGATACGAATCGAGGTTATTTGATCTTGTATCATAGCTTTAGCCTTTTATGAATAACACCTTTAAAAATGCAATCTTGTACACTTATACCCAAATCTCTTATTGATACCATATTGAAAGCTGGAAGGTAATGCAAGTTTTCTAGGAGCTTTCCTGTTTTTGGGACATTCATGAAATTTCTTTTGAAGATGCTTACGTTTATACACGGTATCTCAACCATGCTTTCTTCCTCATTGATTGTTCATACTTTCAAGCTAAGAGTGTATTGTTTAACGAGATATTGAATACCTGACAGGCTGTGCTACCCAGGATCAAGTGTGGACGAGCTCGGTATTGGGCGATATCATTTGTTTTTATGTTCCTAGTTTTTGGTATTTGGGCTTCAAGGACAAGAAGTACACGATCATCTTGATTATGTTGTTATTAAATTTCGTGTACATAGAAAGATCAATTTGCGTAAAAGAATCTATAGTATTAGACTTCATTCTTATTTACCACTGAAGGTTTATAGGTGATGTTATTCTATGATAGAACAGTGGTCACACATCGATCATTAACTCTTAGGAGATCTGCATGATTTACTTTTCTTAGTATTCTATTGTAAATATTGCCTAGTTATCAATTTCTTCAGCTATGCCATATATTTGATTTAATTTATTTATTTTTTTAAATGATTCATGATGAATCTTTTAGTGTCAATGTCAACTTTAGTTTTTGGGAGAAATAAAATTTGACTTTCTGTTACAAATGGACCAGTTCTAGTATATAAAATAATATTGGTGATCTCCAACGTCTTAGTTCTGGCATACCAATTAAATTGGAAGAGATCCTGGCATGAGAGTAGTTCATTCGTGCTTAAATTAGTTCAATGCTGGAAATTTTATCTCATTTTCCCGTTGAAGATTAGACATAAATAATGATATGTTTGGAGTGATACAACTGTTTTGTCAACGTTTAGATGTAAGTCAAGCTTCCTTGTTAGTGCATATCATATTTGTTGCCCAACTGAAAGGAAAGGAACTATTAGTCTTTTTAATTGACTCATAGCAGCAAGATGCTAAATACTTGGTGAAAAAAAATCTAGGATCCCTAAAATACTCTGCTAACTCTGTTAAATACTTAGTGAAAAAAATCTAGGATCCCTAAAATACGGCAGTGGAGATT
>LPNX010842920.1:0-66006 GCA_001517045.1 Pseudotsuga menziesii | reverse complement strand
ATTGAAATTTAAAACATGATATATAACAACCTGTTTAATAAAAAAACAATTTAAAATATATTGAGATTTCATAAATACAAAAATATTTAAAATTTAAAAAAATACATAAATTCTTCAAAATATTGAAATAATATTAATTTATCATTAAAGCAATTTAAAATATATTGAAATTTAAAACATGATATATAACAACCTGTTTAATAAACAATTTAAAATATATTGAAATTTAAAACAGAATATATAACAACCTGTTTAACAAAAGTACAAATGAAACATCATGAAGATAGATAAAGTTTAAATAACAAATTAAAAGTCTAAATGTCTGATTTAATTGTGTGATTTCAAAGAAAAATCATAGTAGGAAGTATTTATTAATCAAAGTTAATTCAAAAGATTAAAAGGGAGCAATTAACCTTGATTCATAAAATTAAAGAGAAAAATAATTACTAATTTATTTGAAATGATTCTTTTGTTAATGGTTAAACTATAGCGTGAGCATCTAACTAGGTGATCTCGTACTTTAAATGTTTAAATATTTTCAACACATGGCAATGCATACTCGATATTTAAAATTTAAAAATATATTAAATGTATTTAAACATTTAGTTAATCCAACTACAGCTCAATATCTGTACATGAAAGTCCAACATAGCGAAATCTTGCTATGGTTTCGTTTATGACATATGTTTTTCTTTTTATTATTTAATGAATGCCATCTCATAGTACTGCCTTATCTAGGAAAGATTGTAAATGAACAGTAACTGTTGATTAATTAGAAAAGTGACATCACTTGCTACTTTTCATTGCTCCAATGTGCATTTGAGGGATGATGATTGGGTCATACTGTGGTTGATTCCAGTGCTAGGATTGAATGACAATGTCATTTTACCTTTTGATGCCCAAGTTTGTGGTAGTTTTCATGTTTCACATTGTAAGATATTTGTTTCGGTTTGAACAATTTGACATTCCTAAGAATCTTTTCTTGTATGTTAATCTTGAATGTGGGCTGCTTAGTGACACTAAATAATAAGCTGTATGTAATTTGTATTTTATACATATTTATGCATTAAATTAGAGATTCTGCATGTGATTGTTTGCAACCATTGGCTAACAGACACAATTTGACAACGATGCCATTAATTTTACAGTTGTCACTATTTTTTTTAATTTCATGGAAACTATGTACAACCCAAGTGTAGGATCTGACATTTGCAAGATTTGGAAGGGTTAGTATTCATTGTGAAAAGCCAACAATGTTTTTATTAATTCATAGAAACTATGAATAACCCAAGTGTAAGATCTGACATTTGCAAGATTTTGGAAGGGTTAGCATTCATTGTGAAAAGCCAACCTAAACAACTAGTGTTTGTTTAAAAAAAAGGAGAAATACTCCATTTTTTAATTGGTTTGGTTTGTAGTCTGTTAATCCATTAATTCAGATAACAACCACTAATTCTAATTCTGTTAGAGGTAGTTCTGTTCTACGAATAACATATGCACTTGCTTGTAAGTGTACATTAACATTATTCTATCGGTATTATTAAGTTTTTGCATTTTCTTCTCACATGTGCTTGTATAATATATTGGGACAATATTAACAATGCTGGTATTAATTTGAATGACATTCTAAAATTTTAGTCTTTTCTTGGATTATTTGAGAGCCATCATAAAGTTTATGTTTCCTTGTGTTAAGGACATGACTAATATGCTTATGGATATTATAGAGCTAGAAGACTATGCTTTGTTTTGCATGGGATTTCTATATAATCCTTTAATGCATTTTTCTTCAAAATAATGATTTGATTCCATACTTTGCATAATTGAAATAAACTGATTTTATTTATTTATTGCAAAATGAATTGATTTGAATGCTCTTCATTGGAACAGAGGTAGTGTTTTTTTGAAGCACAAGTATTTTTATTACTTTGCTTTACTTTGGAACTATGGAGCGAATTGGCTATACCTAGATTCCGCAGTACATCATATCTAGAGCACGTTGTCGCTCTTTCCTCTCTTATCTTTTTTTTTCTTTGGCTTACAACTTATTGAAAGTATATATTTTTGTGATCCAGAGGTTTCAATTCTAAAATACCCTTCTTACAGTGAGAAGGTTCATCCATAAGCTCCATGCCCTCTCTATAGCAATCCTTGGCATTTGAATTCATTGTCAAATTGTGCCATTATGAGTGGGACATTCTTAGTTAAGTTATTACCATGAAATATATCCACCAACCCATCTTGAAGCGGTTCCATGGTCATGCCTAATGGTTAGGAATAGATTTCACAACCTCCTTAGACACCAAAAGAGGCTTAACCTTTAAACCATCTTAATTCCGCTTAACTAAAGAAAACTTCTAAACTTTTGACTTGTTAATGCCTTGTTGCACGTCAATATTATCCATCTCAAATCTCACATGATCCAAATAAACCTTTAATTGGAAAACCCTGTTGATGTATCCACACTTCTCACAAATCTAACATTTGAACTTAACCTTATCATAGTTCAAAGGTTGCATCCATTGTGTCTCTAATAGCTTTTGTTGCATAGATTTAGTTAGATCCTTGCTTAGATACAACACACATATTTTTATTCAAGTGATGATCTTCATTGCATTAGTTTCCATCCTCGAGTCACATACTAGTTGAGGGTATTCCCAATAAATACAAAAACCTACTACATAGATAGGGACCTTAGTGGCTTCCATTTACACACATTCAAAATCAACAAACCTAAGTTATTGATATCTATTTACACACATTCAAAATCAACAAACCTAAGTTCCTGAAATGCCCTAAAACCAAATGCCCTTATCAATCATAAAGCCATAATATTTTCTATATTGTAATCCTTAAAAAGTATACAATAATCTCGCCTTCACAACTCCAAGCTCCAACTTTGTTGTTGAGGCTATGAAGTGATTGACTTTAGAGATTACAGAAAGTTCGAGAACCATTCTAATGCTTGAACAAAGCATCTAAGTTTACCTTAAGTGATGGAACAATCACCCCTAGAATTTAGATTGAAATGACTTGGCTTGGCAAGAATCCACACAAAAGTTGTGTGTCCTAGGAATTTGCTAGACCCTGGATGCACCACTCTTTCCCAATGGATTCTTTCATTAAGTACAATGACATAGTGATATAAACCCATGCCTTTGCTATTGTAGACTCACATCCTCTTCCTAAAATTGAAACATGATACTATCATTAATTGATACAAGTGAAAGACTAAAACAAATTTATTGGAGTTGGTGATTAGTCTTTTATTGCTACTAGCTAAAGCTAGAAACACTAGACAAGAGATACAATAACACAATATGATATTATGAGTAATTTGTGTGATTGTAACAATGGAGTTTACCTCCTTATATATCATTGTTCACTAAGCAAGTTATTTACATTTATGAATGTGGGGTAGATTACACAAAATGAGGATGATCCTAACCTAAAGTCACAAAGTGACTTTATTACATAATAAGCTTTATATTTTAACAACCCCTCTTAAGGTTTGCAATGCTGAAAGAAAAACATACTAACTGAGGACAACACATTCACTGAAATCTAAAACATGATAACAAAGTAAGAACCAAACATTATTTAGAATCCTCTTTGAAAGTAGTTCTCGAACCAAGTAGAATCCTATCAAGCTTCTATTAATCTTTGTAAAGGTGTAGCTCCCAAGTTGAATTCCCAAGTTCTTGGATTCCACCTCCCTTTACTCCTGAATTATGAATTCCCTAAATAAAAATATTGGACAACAATCCACATGCATGTCTCAAAACCCTAATAAGGGAAAAATCTTGAGATCCACAAACTCTCGAATTGTCTGGGAAACCATCCATGTTGTAATGTATCTACATTAGATCACTTCCTATCTTCAAAGTGTTGGCTTCTTAAAATGCATAAAAAGGTCTTTCTTCAAAAAATCATCATTGTTTCCAACATCCAACGAAACTTCAACAATGGCTGCATTAGTTGTATGCGCTTCGTCTTTGACTTTTTCATTGAAAACATCATTGGCTTGAAATCTATAGCTCCAAGCTATGACCAATTATATTTCAATAGTAACATTCCATCTCCCCTTGTCTTTTGTTGATTTACTATGTTTGTTTATCGAGTATAATGCCATCTCTGGTTGAGGGTCTCCTTTGGTTCGTCCTGCAATGGCTCTTTTTCCTTTAGCTAAGAGAGCATCGATCATATCTTTTAGAGTTTGATAAGACAATTGGCTTAGAGTAAAAAATATATTAATGTATTGAGAAGGTAGATTGTTTAAAACAATGGCTTCTTCTTCCTCTACCATAGCTTTGACTTTAACTAGCTCCTTGATGAGAGATTTTAGATTGTTTATGTGGCTAGACATAGACTTCAATAGAGATCTTGAATTTGAATAGCTACATCTTCAAAACAAACATGGAATTAACTACTCGTTCTCCAAATAACTTATCCTCCTAGATTACCTTGGACGACTTTTCTAGGTCTATATGATGCAATTCAAAGTTCGAGAAAGATAGGCCAATAATAGTTTTGGCTTTATTATCTCCGCTTTGCCATTCCAATACTTTATTTGGATTTGTTAGTGATGTCTCAATCATTTTTACAATTCCCCACAACATTTTGTTCATCAATTGCATCTGAATTTTTACTTTCAAGTGTGGAAATTGCACCCAAATATTTTTTTAATGGGATATTCATTTTAAGCTTAGACTCTTTGCAACCCTATGAACTATATTGTCCAAACAAGTTAAATCTTCTTGGTACCATTGTTGGAAAAATAAAACCAGTAAATACAAATTAGAGCTCTACTAGAAATCAATGGGAATTATTGTTAAAATTAATATTGAATATCAAAATTTCCATGAATCCGATAGATATATTTAAATCTAGGAAAACATGCTAAGAAATTAATCAATTTTATGCAATTGTGTGGCATAATCAATTGGCATTTGCAAGATTGAAATTCATACGATGTTGTATAATTTCTGTATAGTGGGTGATTGAAATTTGTGTCGTGGTTGTATGATTTTTGTATAGTGCTTGGCGGTTGTTACACGGGTTGTGATTATTGTATGACGATAGTGGATGTATTGAGTAGTACAACATATGTTGTAAAACCACTGGCTAACAACTGCTAAAAAATAATTGTGGTGGGTGTATCGTGATAGTGGTATGATGATTGGTTGGTAATTGCAACAAAAATCCATATGATTGTTTAAAAAGTAAGTTTGTCCGTTTGTTTGTTTGCAACTCTCTAATTCGACCCTCCATCTTGGCATCTGTATTCATTCATTTTAATCACCGCGTCAATGCTTTGTTCCTCCTTAATTTAGTCACGCCTTTTTTATTCTCCTAATCATCATGTGATGCAAGAGAAGAGCATACTTTGTGGACTAGTCCTACGCATTGTCACACTTTGATACCATATTAGAAAAAACTAGAAAACCTAGATAAAAATACACATAATAACACAATATGTTATTGTAAGTGGTGCAATTATTACAATGGAGTTACTTTGTTATATATCCATTGTTCACCAACCAAGTCATTTCCACTTTATAAATGTGGGATAGATTATCTCACAGAAACAATGAACATGAACCTAACCTAAAGTTGTAAAGTGACTTTATTACAGAGTAAGTAATATTATTGAAGATTTTTTTAAAATTTTTAGATGAACAAATATAACATTATAAGAAAATGTTTAAGAATAATGTTATTAATCAATGCAATTTTTAAGCAAATATATTTATATATAAAACTACATGTAAACTTTAGTTAGTATTACTATAAAAGTTTATAGATACATAAATTTAATATTTATATTTTAATCAAAACCAATGGTTTTGTAAAACCTTGTCACGATGAACTTTTGAGTACTTCATTTATTTTAGGGTGCCTAACACTATAGGGACATCAACCGAAGCATGCAATAGAGGCAACCAACTTGAGGGATCAACCCCGAAACCTCTCGCATGAAGCTCAAAGCGCTCAACCACTCTACCTATCCCATTGAACTTAATGCTGTTTCTTCATATATTTATAAGTAGGAAATTGTTTATTGCCTACCCATCCATACCCTACATGTTCCACACGGATAATTGAAAACTTGAAAACTTCTAATGAAATAAATTTTTGATAATAATTACTTTTGTTTTAATAGCAAAGAGTCCAATTTTTTTTTATAAACATATAATTAAAACTTCCAAAATAGTTGTTAAAAATGATGTTATTTCTTGAAGTTTTAGAGTTAAATTATGAAGTAGAGAGATACACATGGTATACATGGGATAAATCATGAATAAATTTTAGAAAAAACAAAATATAATGTTAACTAGTTTAACAAAATTAATATACTCATATTGTTACACAACTTTACAAGGCCAAAGAAGAAACATTGGCTTCTTATTTGGAAGGATTAGGGAGTTGATATTTATTGACATAAGCATCTTATCTGTTTAATGCAAATTTGTGATAAGAACAACACACATATATAATGTTCTATACCACATAACACCATGGATTCTAGATGGGTTTGTGAGTTGTCTATTGTGAAATTGGATTTAAAAAACAAAGTGTTTTTGTTTGTTATTTTTTCTTTAATAAACATATGATTACGTCAAACTAGCTTGTGTTTGATTGATTTAACTTCTGCAAGAGCATAATCAAATTGAAAAGTCTACTCACACTCGGAAATGCCTTGTAACTTGGGAGATATTAGGAATCATGTTCATGTTTAAACTATTTTTTGAGTTAAACCAATCTTGAAATAGTTTAATCAATCCATTTTCAAATTGAAAAATTCAATAGAGCTAAAAGTTGGACTAAATATTAGTTCCATAAATCTATTGAGATGATAGCATTCCATGCCTCCTCAACAATTTCTCTTATATGTTCCAAAATCTCTCAACCACTTAGTTTTTTACATACACACATGGTGGAGGAGGTAGGTTGGGTTGATCATATTTCTCAATAACCCTTCTCAAAAAAACACTTTAATACATTTATGAAAATGCACTTGAAAACTATTTTCTACCATCTTACATAGATATGCATTGAGCTTAAGCTAGAAGCGATAACCCTAGACATATAAGGGAGGGAATGGTGTGAAAAAAATCATTATCAAAACATTCCTTCTATACGTTGTTATTGTTTTCGTTACAATTACCCAATTAACTAACACAAAAAAAAAATTAAAGAAAAAAATGATTCTGAAACTATATTTGAAATGAGAAATAGTTAAAAGGTTGTAAAATACTTAGAAATTTGACATGTAAGAAGGAAAATGTATCCAATAAAGTTTTAGATAATATCAATGAATTATAACCAATTTATCCAAAATAGAAAAGACTAAATAGAAAAATTAGCCTCCAAACAATCAATGTTATTATTGTTTTTTGTTATAAATACATAGTTAAATTAAATTGGGAAAAAATAAAAGAAAATGACATTGAATGAAATCATACATTCACATGGAAAATAATTAGAGGTTGTAAAATACTTACTAATATCACATTTAAGGGGAAAATGCATCCAATAAAATTATAGATATTAACAAATAATTAGAACCAAGTTCTCCAACTTAAAATTAGTCCAAGTAAAGATGAAAATGCTAATAACATAAAAAAATGAAAATACCAACCCTTATAAAAAAATACAAAAGAAAGAAACACATGGTAGTAACCACAAAAGAATAAGAATATGTATGCAAGTTGTTGATGGAATCTATATTATGAAGTTTATACAATTCAATTAATGTAAAATAATAAAAGACTAATCCTAATATGTCAAAGGAGATAAATGGTCATGACTCACATGTAATTACTTTGAAGACTTTGGGAACTATGTTTGAATTTGTTGTACTAAGTGAACCTAGAATAATATATGCAGGTCAACTCAAGGCAACCTTTAATCCCTTCCTAAAATCATTCATTTAATTGAGAAATAACAAGCAAAACAAATCAAAATTGTGATGTGGTATGACAAGTTTGGGCTATTCGGTTATAAATGCGTTACAAGTTTGCATCCTTGAAAAACAATAATTGAATAGATATCTCCACATGGTAGATGAAAACTTGATAAGCAATATTATTGAGGTAGGTGTTGATGTAGGGTACCTAAGTTGTTTAAGTTATAATGGTCATTTAAACTAGCATAATAGTAAAGTCAAATTTTTAACCATTAGTTTAATCTATGCTTTTAAGCTTTAGTGTTGTAATAACAACTTAAAATACATTTGTCATTTTAGGGTTGATGAACCTAGGGTCCTTGATGTATCTAGTTTTATGGCTAGGCTTGATGCACCTAGGTTTATGTATTGGATCTTTTCCTTTTGTAATACGTTGAAGTAATACCAAAATGTATATCTCTCTCTATCTCTTAGGTTCTCTTGTGTTTTTGGTTTCTTTGTGTTAAATTTTTGTGACATGATATTAGAGACAGAATGAATGGATGTCGGAATAAGTGAAGGCCTAGGGATTGCACAAATAAGTAAGAGACCGAGGAAATAATTTTCAATAAACATTGAGTACTAGAAATGCTTTCGAGCAAAGGAAGCTAAGTATAATCTGTTATTAGGTTTTAGCCATTTTTTTCATTAAAAAGAGAAATACTAGATTCATATTTTTGGTTTTGAAAGGAAAGCCAAATTATTTTTGTATAATTTAAAGTTAGGCTTGGTAAGTTTTAGAGGAAAAAAAAAGAAAACATTATTTGTTGTTCATTTTTTGTTTTCCGGGAAATGAAAAAAAATAAGGAATTTTTTTTTGGGTTCTTTTGGGGAGTGGGTAGTATTATTCTTTATAATTAAAAATCATATGATCACATGGATCCCTTACATACATAAACAAATTTCGAATGACCCATCTGAATCATGATCTATCCTCTATGGATCATTCATACACAATTACAAGTTAAATGACTTGTATAAATGATTGTACAATATTGACAACATAGATAAATCATACATGTATGGAAATTTTATGACAAACAACAATGAAAATGAATGCCTAAGATAAAAATTGACAATTCGTACAATGTTTACAAATTATTATAAGAAGAGATTACTTGGTTTGTGGTCAAATTCAACCATCTAACAATCATATTTTGTCAAATTTTCTTTGATTATGCAATTCCAACTAGTAATTGGTTGGAATTTGTTAGGTTGGACATGTAGGTAGATATGCATTATATTTGTACATTTGTTAGAAGGATCACGAGTTTTTCAACAAATGCATTTATTTTTATAATTAAAGAAAAAATAGTTTTCTTGGTTATTACATATGTTACTTTTCATGACATAAAGGTTGAATTTTTGGTGCTCTATTTACCTAATATTTGAAAAGACCCATATTTATTATCTTGTACATTTAATAAATTGTATTTTAAGAAATAAGGAAAAATAAATGGTATGTTGAAAACATGATTGCAAAAAATACACAACAATAAATGTCAACATTGCGAGTTCCTTCTTTATTGACATTCAAAGAGAAAGGTTAACATATTTAACAAAAACAAGCCCAATGATTAAATGGATTTGAGTTCTCCAAATGGATCGAAACCATCAACAACCATTGAAAGTTTAAAATTAGAAGGTTGTTCTTTAAAAATGGGCCAATTTTTAACGATGTCCCTAAATTGCAAGTATGTATCCACATAACATTGTCTTCTCTTTTTTAATATGCATTATAATCCATAAATTGTGAAATGTTTTTGCACCTTAACAATCATTGGTGTTAGATTTTATAGATATATAGTAGTATATCCAAGATCACTAAAAAAATAACCAAGCACATAAACAATAGTAGTTATGGAGTTCCCTTAACTACAGTGATGATCTATCGCCTCCCAACCATAGAAAATGAAAAACTATTGTTTCCCTTGTGCTCGCACCTTCTAATAGAGATAAGATGTTTAGAGATCAATGTACATCCAAATAGCAGTATCATAAACCCTAATAAAGTATAAGAGAAACTTATTCAAAGAGGAGAGCCCCAAAAATGTCTTCTTGTAGTAGAGTGAACTTATTCCTTCACTTGGAGTGAACTAGCTTGTGGCTTGATGATCAAAATGAGAGGAGGCACCTTCTATTTATACTTTATGTTTCTGTCCTTTTAACTTTCCTGTGAGGTCGACTTGTGTTCTTTGTTGTGTCTGACTTCTCTTATACCACAATAAAATACATTTAATCATTATATTTTCTTTAGTCGACTTGTGTGAGGATGAATCATGTAGCTACTACATCAAAAATCCCTCTTATCCAAGGAGGCATCACCAATATCATCATAGTGGAACACATCTGTATCTCATTTGTACATCATGACTTGTCTTGGATATCTCTCCATCATAAGAAAGGTCTTCTCATGTCCATGTGGCTACAACCAACATGACGTCCTCTATGGGCTACAACCCAATTAGTTCACTAGAGCTATAACCACTAGTAAATCATCACCGCATCATGGCCCATGGGATACAACCTCGTGATGTCCACAAGGGATAAAACCTCATTTGGGCTCATGAGGGCTACAACCTCATTTGGGCTCATGAGGGATACAACCTCATGTGAGACTTTGTCATGTCAAGGGCTATAACCACATGCCCACCACAAGGGCTACAACCACATGTGGGATCACAAGGTCTACAACGTCATGTGAGACTTTCATCACATTCACATGGGATACAACCTCAAGGGACAATGAGATAAAACCCATAAGTCTCCCAACCACACGGGATACACCCTGAGGGTTACTGGGCACCAACTCAGTGACAAGTTATCCCAATCACATGGGCTACATCCCAAGGGCTACTGGGAACCAACCACATGATGGGTCATTCCCAACCACAAGGGCTATTGGGCACCAACCCAAAGACTCATACCAACACAACTCAGTCCATTGATATGCATAATAGATCGACTCAACTCATTCCATCGAGGAGTAAAAATGTATCGAATCCACCCAGTCTATCAGAGAACATGCAATAGTTCAACGTGCCCTAACTCAACCCAGTCCATCAGGGAACATGCACCAACTCAACCAGTCCATTGGGGAGTCCATACAGAAGTACCAGTGTGCGCTAACCTCTCTATTCCATTTCAAGATGTCCAAGAGATCTCCTCACTCTTTTCAGAGTGATCGAGAGAATGCATGAGATCTCTCAATCGTTATTCATGATGTCTGAGAGATCTCCTCACTCCTCTCAGAGTGATCGAGAGAGTTCTCTAGCCTCTCCATCCCATCTTAGGATGTCTGAGAGATATCATCACTCCTATCAGAGTGATCGGGAGAATGCTTTATGTTTGTATAATCATCCTTCCCTCTCAACGAGGGACACAATCATGGAACTAACCTCCCCACTCCTTCTGAGAGTGTCTGGGAGTAAAATTAACCTTCCCTCTTAATGAGAGAGTCAACATGAGACTAATATCCCCACTCCTTCATAGAGTGCCAGGGAGAAGTTATGATCCCATTATGAACCATACATGTACTAATGTTCTCTCGTAGAATATTTTGAGAACCAATAAAATTACACACATATCATCTAACACATGAATCAAATATATTAGGGTAGACATTTTTTTCCTAACCTAATAAATGAAAATAAATCACATGAATGAATTCATATACCTATATGGGAGAGGATCAAGAGACTAGTCTCCCCACCCCATCACGGGGTGTTCAGGAGATCTCCCTTTGTGTTAGAGTGCCCTGCTCCATCTGTATTTGAGCATCTTGCTCCCTTTATGGAGATACCCGTAGGCTATTCCATCAACCTATATGAGGTTCCAATATGAACACCATCTCTAAATAAGTGCAACTTCTTACTGTAAGTATCTTTCCCGGTGGCAATCAAGAACATCAAGGATCCTCTCAACTGTTGGTATGGTGGGATCCATATGAATCAACATCCATTAGTGTGGCCATTTACTCACAGTCATCATGCTAGATCTTCTCATGATCTCAACTGTTCTCTTCCTTAACTTAGGAATATCTCATTAGGTTTATACCACACCATCAATCAGTGACATATCAAAAGCTAACTCCCTCTGTATCTCTCTGTCTCAGTGAGGAATAGATCACCAATATATAGTATCACAAATAAAGGATCATCATCAACAATATGTTCTGAGTACCGAGGCATAAATCTCATCCTTCATAAATCAACTTAGTAACTCTCATGCTTCAAGACTAACATATCTAATCCTTATGCCACGACACTAACTGGAAACCAATTGCTTTCTGTAGCCATCGAAGAAATGAACATCTGTAGTAGAGAGATCGAAATCTATTGGAGAATTATGCTCCCCGTCACCAATATTTATATGAGATCCTCTGGGCCTATGGATCATTTATCAAAATATAGATGGATATATTAGGTCCTCGTATTCCTGTTGTTACTATTGAATAATCATGACTTCCTTTTAACTGTTTCGTCTATTACAAAAGTCATCCTTCTTCTTGATCTGTAGCATGGGTTGAGAGTCATGGTCCTCGAAGTTTACCTATTTTGATCAATATGTTCTCTCTTGATCACTAAATATCAACACGATCTATATGTCCATCACTTATTCTTCAGAACAATTCTCATCATCCTTTTCTTGTAGACCATAACATATTGTCTTTTCCCTATGATTCAAATCTCGTCAGATGGTTAGCGACATTGAATAATCAACTTTAATCAATTCAAAGTAATGACAATAGTTTACACAATTATGTAAACATATTATCCAATGCTTTGCCACAACATATATATGGTAACTATCTGGATGCATGCTATTTCCATTAGAACATACTGTCAAGAGTGTGCACTATTCTAAGCATGTTAGAAGGAGATATCATCCTAGATGGATTCAGGGAACGTTGTGCAACATTACAACTATTTAAACAATCATATAACAATTACTACATGATCCTATTGTTCATCAATAAAAGAAATATATCACATACTCTACAACCTTCCTAATTCTAGGAATATAGATCTGCATACAACTTGTTATGAAACCGTGTTCAAGATAAACATATCTAATCTACAAGAGCAATACATTCAAATACTTATAATTTATTGTTTTGTGGGTGGGATCCCGCTGCCTCCTTGTAGAAATAAAGAGAATCCTCTGATCTCCATCTTCTTCCTGGAATTCCATCATAATGATAATCACATCACCTCATCTAGAAGAAGAACTCTGCACGATCATCATTCCTTTGCTTCTTATGAGAAGTGTCTTCATCAATAGCTCCAATTGAGGCTTCATGCTCCCTTTTATCTGAACTATGCCACTATTTCTCATAGTGTCCATATTTATGACATTTGAAGCACGGGATGTTTGAAAGATCCTTTTCTTCGTTTGTTCTAGACCGGGGCATCATATCCCACCTTTGTATTTTTATCTATAAAACTTTCTTCCCTTACCTTTTCCTTTCTTGACATGAGATGTAAGGGCTTGAATTTCTTCATGTTAAGTGCCATGTAGCCTGCCTCTAACTATAAGTATTGTCTCTTCTTGCATGCAAACTACCCATGTACATTCAAACTTGGGAAAATTGAGTTACCCACTAAGACTCTAAATGAATGGTTCCAAATATGGAGGGAGACCATTAAGCATGTTCATGACAACTTCTCTATCATCAAGTGGTTCTCCAATGGTGCTTAGATGAACTTAGAGATCCTCATGAAGTAAGAAGAAACTGATTCTGATTTTGACATCTTGAGATTTGATAGTTGATTTGTCAAAGCAACGACACGATTGATATTTCTATTTTCACATAGCTTCCTCAAGGTTCTAAACACCTTCCTGGTAGTATTCTTCTGAGAGATTTGAGGAACTAAATGGTCTTTTGTTGAATCTATCAAGATTCTCCTTGCCCTAGCACCATTCTTCCTCCATTGAGTCTTATGGGCTTCCTCTTCTAGTTATGGAACCTTCTCATTAACAAACTTGAAAAGATCATTTTCTTCCAAGATAAGAAGAACCCTAGACTTCCATGATATGAAATTGGAAGTCTCGTCAAGTATATCTTCAACCTTCATCCCAATCATTTGTTAGGATTATATAATCCTCCCTTTTCCACATATATTCTATTTGATCATTTTTCCTATCTTAGGGGGACATTATTACTATAATGGAGCATGGGGAACACATATAGAGGTTAACTGCCACTTAATGCATGTTCATGCATGAGTTTAGGTGCCTATGAGACCAATCCCTACATTATAGGAGCCACTCTGAGTGCCACCAGCATCCTCCATCAGTTGGTCATGGTTGGTAAGGAGTTATGCTGAGTTAGTCTCCAATTACATTCAGTTAGATCACTTTCAGTTAGTCTAGCGCCAGTTTTGCATGGTTGCATGGGGAAGTGGTTCCCTTTTCCACCTCCCTCATCAGTTTAACTGGTTTAACTAATTTAACCAATTGTTGGACTGATTTAGACATAAAGAGTTAGATTAGTGGCTCCCATGCAGTGATTTAGATACTCCTAGTTAGCTATTCAATTGATATATTCGAATCTTATCCACATGATTCAAATTCTCCTTATTGTAACACTGTTGTATTACTATTGGATTAATGAAGATTAATGTTGTAATTTACTGATAAATTCTTATCAGATTTGTCTCAAATTTGTCTTGTTAAGTGTACATTGTTCTTGATATTCCACTGCAAAATTCACCTCTCAATTTCTCTCATTTTCCTGTATATCAATGGTTCAATAATTTAACATGGTATCAGAGCCTTGTTCAGGCTAGGAACAAGTCTTGTCCGATCTCCATTGTACACCAGAAGCAACTCAGTTTCCACATAAATTTTGAAATTATAGCCTTGCTCGCTTTTAATTCTGTTCAGAGAAGTCTATCCAGGTGTGATGGACTCTGAGAAAGTGTACATGTCAAGGTGGAAAGGCTTGAAACTGACATGATTGCGAATTGATTTTGGGTTTGCGGTGTAATTTTGTGGTACCTACGTAGCTTCTTGAGGAATTGACTATTTCAACATACATAAAGATGGACTCTTCATCTCTTATACACCGAATCCTTACACTCTTCAACTATTCTGATTGGAGGGTAGATATGCAGGTAGCCTTGTGCAAGTTTGGCATGTATAGGATGACTATGGGCAGAGAAAATGAGCCCCAACAGTATGTTGAGAAGATTTTTTTTTTAATAGACTTGATGAGGCTTTCGACTTCATGTGTACTCATATCTCTTGGGATATTTTGTTCCACCTTGAGGGACTTAGTACTCCAGAGGAAGCTTGGCTAAAGCTTGAATCTTTGTTTGACAAACAAGATGAGATTCGAGGGCACATATTGGAGAATGAGATCATTGTTTTAAAACCCAACAGTTTTGGATGTATTCATCAATTCTTTACAAAATACAAGTCACTAGTACTACAATGGAAACAATGTGGATTGGAGAGGAAAGATGACCAACTTGTGTTCTCTTTACTGAGCAAGATTGGAGTCTGAGTACTCAGTCTTTGTCTCTACATTCCATTCTGGAAGAGATTCCATCCCCAATTGGAAGATGCCTTCTCTAGATGCTTTTGTTGAGTCCTTAATACAAGAGCAATATAAATTGGTTCACGTGGGAGTGATTCAGACCTCCAAAAATCAAACACTCATGATGATAGACTCAAACAATGTGCAAGCCAGAGGGAAGCGTAAAGGGAATGATCCCAAAACCACTAATTCGAAGCCAAAGGAGAATCAGATATCTTTTGATGGAGCTTCAGGTTCCAAAAAAAAGAAGAAATTCGAGAAGACTAGATGTACCTACTATACGAGAGGCTTTCATCCAGAGAGCCAGTGCATGAAGAAGACCATTGAACAACTGTCAACACTCCTTGAACAGAACAATATTTCCCTTCGATAAGGAGCAAAGAAGTCTGATGTTGGAAAACTGATAGAATATCATGAGAGGTGCCATGCTTTGAAGGCATGCCTCACTTAGTCGAAGGCTTATTTGATAGATTATGGAGCATCCATCTACATGGTTGCCTCTAGGGAATCATTCACCACTCTCAGTCTATCAGGAGGACCTAGAATTCACACAGGAGATGACTCCCAAATCCCAACTACTGAGAGAGGTTCTATTAAAATCCATCATGGTGAGTTCAAGAATGTTCTCTATGTGCCCTCTCTTGCAGCAAATTTGTTATCTGTTTATCAGATGACACATACTGGATCGCCAAGGCAAGTTATATTTGGTCCTGAATCAGTGGAGATCTCAGATATCTCAACTGGGAATATTATAGTGAAGGGTGTTTCAAACCATGCCTCTAAGGCATATGAATTCTCACACTTTTTTCCATACTCATCTCCAACAAAATCTCAACAACCATTCGAAAGGGAAGGTAAATTTTTTCTTTCATCTCCATTTGCAGATAATGATATGTTGTCTAAGATTTCAATTTCAGAAGATGAGGAACAATATCAACATGATCTTGATATTGAGATTGTACCTCAAGATGATCCAGATCTAGATCCAACTCCTATTTTGAATTATAAGCCTAAATGTATTGAAAATCTCATTGAAGCAGCTGGGAATGATGCTGGGGATCCAGATGATAGAAGAAAAACGAGGTACCAGTATCAAAATGATTATGTTGCACTCTCTCACACAGCTTTGCTACCTACATAACAATGCAAAAAACTTCCAGGAAGATGCTACTTGATGATAGCGAATGATCCACAATTTGGCCCATTGAAGAACAAAATGGACCATTCCATTCCTCCTCTAGCAAGAAGAGACAAAAGCAACATTCATCAAATTCGAAGAATATGGAAAGGTTCACATACATATTCCCAAGATGATGATGCACAAAAGAACCATGATTATGCATGGCTTCTCCACAGAGCTGCAAATTGCAGCGAAATTCTTACAAGGTATTTCCTAAAGAGAAAATTTTCCTCTTATGTATAGCTTGTTTTTCCTGTTTCACTGCTTATTTTGAGGGGGGATTTTCCCCATTTTCCTTATTTTAGTAAGCATTTTTATTTTTCATTAGATTGTATGGGTGAATTTTTTCCTAGTTTCCAGGGCCCAAAGTTGTCCAAGTCCGGATTAAGGAGGGGTGTTAGGATTATATAATCCTCCCTTGACCATATATAGTGTATTTGATCATTTTTCCTAACTTAAGGGGACATTATTAATGTACTGGATTATGGGTAACACATATAGAGGTTAACTTCCACTTACTACAAGTTCATGCATGAGTTTAGGTGCCTATAAGACCAATCCATACATTATAGGAGCCACTCTGAGTGCCACAAGCAACCTCCATAATTTTTTCATGGTTGGTAAGCAATTATACTGAGTTAGTCTCTAGTTACATTCAGTTAGATCACTCTTAATTAGTTTAGAGCCAGTTTTGAATGGTTGCATGGGGAAGTGGCACCCTTTTCCACCTACCTCATCAATTTAAATGGTTTAACTGGTTTAACTGATTATTAGACTGATTTAGACATCAGGAGTTATACTAGTGGCTCCCATGCAGTGATGTAGACACTTCTAGTTAGCTATTCAGTTGGTAGATTCAAATCTTATCCACATGATTCAAATTCTCCTTATTGTAACACTATTGTATTATTGTTGGATTAATGAAGATTAATGTTGTAATTTACTGATCAATTCTTTTCAGATTTGTCTCAAATTTGTCTTGTTTAGTGTACATTGTTCTGGATATTCCACTGCACAATTCACCTCTCATTTTCTCTCATTTTCCTGTAGATCAATCGTTCAACAATTTAACATCATCTCGATTGCAAAATTGGAACATAAATCCTAGCAGGAGCTAGGTCAAATTTGACATATGAATAATTGTAAAACTGATTCCATAGATATTTTCTCCCTATCAAGGTGAGTTTCTCAATGCACCGTTCAAGATATTTTGAGGTTGCAAACATTCCAAAGTATGGAGCCCTAGTTTTTGGAAATGGATTATTTTAACATTGCTCTGATACCATGCTAGATTTTATAGATATATAGTAGCATGAATAGGATCACTAAAAGAATAAGTACCAAGTACTGAAACAATAGTGGTTATGGAGCTCGTTTAATCACAATGATGATCCATCACCTCCCAACCATAGACAATGCATAACTATTGTCTCCCCCAAGTTTTCACCTTCTAATAGAGATAATATGTGTAGAGATCAATGTACATCCACATAGCAGAAGCATAAACCCCAAGAAAGTATACGAGAAACTTCTCCAAAGTGGAGAACCCTAAAAAAGTCTTCTTTTAGTAGAGCGAATTTCTTCTTTCACTTGGAGCGAACTAGCTTGTTGCTTGATGATCAAAATGAGAGGAGGCGCCTTCTATTTATAATTTATGTTGTTGCCATTTTAACTTTCAAGTGAGGTCGACTTGTCTTCTATTTTTGGGTTGGTTTCTCTTATGCCACAATAAAATACATTTAATCATTATATTTTCTTGGGTCGACTTGTGTGAGGATGCCTCATGCAACTACTACATCAATGGTTGGAACATGGAACTATAGGCTATAGTGAAGAACCTTTTGGGGAATCCTTTTTGTCATCTAATAATTTTGATATCTACTAGTACCACATATAGGGCATGCCATCTTTGTTACATTTTTTTCCATAATATATAATATGATCATTATGACATTGCATCAATTATTTCATGTTCCATTTCTATATATTTCATAACAACACAATTTTCAATATGTGCAAGGTAAATAATTTGACATTAGTAGCACAATATCACCTAACAGTGTAAAAAATTAAAAAATAAATTGTTGTAGTTAATATAAGATAATATTTAATCCTTTATACAATGATCACTATAAAAAAAACTTATTCATATATGAAGAATTAATTGTAATTTAGGATCCACATGAGACAAGTGTTTGACACAACGTTCAATACCTTCACGTTCAATAACAACAAAAATAGAAATAATGTTTTTCTTTCAACCTTCATGCATGGATTTTGTGCCTAATCAATAAGATATGCATCATGAACATCTTCAAAGTTATCATTCATGGGTGTGCTCCTCATCAATTGGAAAAAAGGTGATATGGATCAATCTAGTTATACTTCACAATTATATCAATACCATTTTCTTCCATAGAATCAAGGCCATCTCCATCTACTTCAACAACATTAACTTGATCAACAATATTTCTACTATAGTTTGTAGTCTTATGCAATTGAGGCATGGAAAACCTTGTCTTTATAATTACAAACACCAAAAAATTATAATGGTAGAAATTAAAAAAGAGAATAAAAATCATGTAATGATTATTTTACTTACAAATGATATATGTGGTTTCCTCCCTTCAGGGTCCCCAAAATCTACATAACGTTTTCAAGTTGATGTCCTTAAAATTATTCTATGTTTAATTCCTTTGTAATTCTTGTAAGACAACAATATTTGTCGTCACCATATTGCACTAATAATGTATTAGGTTCATTGAAATTGACTTTTGACATTGTCACATATTACAAGAAATTCAACCGATGCATTAATGCAACAAGAGTATATTAAAAAACGTCAGTGCTAATATGTCATGAAATGCAAATTTGTAGAGTGAAATTGGTTGGTTAACGTGGTTTATAATTTTTAACAAAAATAAGAATAGATATTATAGAGATCAAAAGTATGGCATAACCATTGTAATCCATTTAATAATTTAATTTCTTTTGCATACACATTGGTACATTGATGTTCCATTGATATAGTCAAGTCCCATTGACATATCCAAAGTTGATATAATAAAATTTGATCATGCCAATTGTATACAATATTACCTCAGCACCATTAGGAAAAATTTAGTATACAAACGTTTATCGAGGTCAGTTGTTAAGAGAAAAGTAAATTTCAATAATTTATACTGAAATTTGATGTAAAAAATGGTTTATTATTATCGACATATGAGATTCACACACACACACACACATTATGACTAGAGGAAATGATGACTGGAGCCAATCTCATACTCGCTTGACACGGGATCGATTTTGGTCCACTACCACTATAATCTTTAGGTAACCCACGTTGCCCCACGTGCGACACATATGGATAGTCAGAGTTTGAACCATTGAATTTGAAAGGAGTGCCTTAATAGTGCACCCTACCACAAATTGATCTGCACCTCGAGGGTCAGATTAATGCCATATTTTCACTCAAATGTAATAGTAAAATAGTTAAGGCAATTAGGTCTAATTATCAAGCACCCTAAGATAGCTTTGATAGAATATATATCAAAGTTTCTTAACAAAAAAACAATATAAAAATATAAATTTTTCCTTCACATTTTTTAAGTAAAGGCATTCAAGAGTCCTTCCATTCTCGTTTAGTGTTAATATCTTGTTTTGTAGTTTTCATAGGCATTTTTCATCTTAAGGATAGAATATTGAGTAACATCCCCTTTTCTTCTACAAGGATTTCCATACTATTTCAATCCTGCAAATGCTCATCCCATCCCATGAGAACAAGCATATTTTAATTTCCAATGTTATGTCGTAGGACTTTGTAATGCCATTATGATAAGGATGGCTTTACTTGTATAACAAATCTCATTGGAATTATGTTCTAATAACTTTGACAAACTTGCTTAGAGAGATATCAAAGATTGCATTGTTTTTATCGTCGAGAAATTTTTGAGCATGAAATATTTTTCAAATCCATTTGATAATTTAAAATTCAGTGTTTCAAAGCATTTTTCAAAGGTACCCCCCTGTTTATATTTTCTTTATTCCTCTTTCACTCAAACGATGTTGTTGCCTATATTCTTAGTGTTGGGAGGAAACCTAGTTTAGTCTTGGACAAAATTAGTAAAATATGTGGTCTTTTATGCTTCAAAATAAATGGGCTATATTAATATAGCCTCTTTTACTGATTGAAGTTATAGATTTTATGAAGATTTACTACTTAATATTTTTTTTTAGAAATGTTTTAGGATTGTTGTTGATGAGCTAGTGTGAAGTTATTGTTTTATTTCTTAGTGCCTTAGCTATTTATTCATGTTTTTGCTATTTATCTGCATAGATTCATCTTAAAAAGGATCTACCAAGCGTTACAAGGGATCAAATCTCTCTGACTGCAAACCCCTTTTTTAGAATGAAAATGTTGAGGAAATGTGAACGAATTTTATGGTTTTAATTTGCAGTCTTATATATGTGGTTATTAAATTGAGCAAACATGTTATTTTTATAACATTTTATTATTTTTTATAAATGACAGGTGTCATGTCTATGAAGAGCACAAAAGGACTTACACATCTCCCCCTATTGAGCTGTAGAATACCCTTCTTCTACACAATGAAATAGAAAATGATGTAGTATTTGATTAGCAGTACTATACGCTACTTGTATAATTTAGTTACAGATAAGCATCATGCAATATTTCTAGAACTCAACCCATTTCTAGATCCAAATCTAGAAACTAGGTAAACTCTCTCTTTCTCTCTTTCCATTATTCCAGAGAAGAGTAAATAAGTAAAGTGAGTGCATAAATGTTTCCTGAATTTTGACAATATGAAGACAACGATAAAAAATAAAAATATCTATCCAGCATCCTATCCAGATTACATGGGAAATCTTATATCCTTGGATCACTACTAGGATTACCGATTGAACCCACAGATCATGAATCGGTCTTACCCTAATACAATTACTTACCAACTTCCCAAATGTAACCCATCGTTCTTGTTTTAGATTTTCCTAATTACGTTGGTTAGAGCATACCATATTAATCCTAGTAGATTTTTTTTATAGCCTTCCCCAACGATTGGAAGGACTCTAAGATCCATTATCTTCTTCGTTCTTCCATATTTAGTTTTCGCTCCTTTTAACTTCGGATTCAAAGAAAGCTCTGGTATAATAAAAATAATTGAAGGACATATGTTTTCTGGGTTATGCTATATATATATATTTTTATTTTATTTTATTTTATTTTCTTTTTTTCTTTTTTGCAAAATAGATCTGTTAATTTACAGCTTAAAGAGTTATAAATTTCTAATAAATCCCATCGATCTTATAAATATTCAAATTACAAATTACAACCATTGAATAATGATATTGAATTTCTTAAATCACTCCCACTTAAAAAAATTCACCAATAACATTTCATCCTATAAATTGAAAAGCTACATTTGTGAATATTGGAATTGATTCTCTTAGCAAGCCTTAACACCAAAAACTAATGGTGCATGACCTCTATTTCCAGCTTTAAGTAGTGCAATCATATGGATATGAAAGCTTTGATATTAGTAGCTGACAAAAAAAAACTACTTAAACATGTAATTTACCTATATCCGTGTAATGAACATAATACAAGTTTATTACATAATAAATTTGTATATACACAATGCACATGGAATATTGACATCAAGCATAGGTCTCAAAAATATGATAATGATAAGTTACATTATATTACCTAGATTGATGTAATGAACATAATACATGTTAATTACATAATAAATTTGTATAGACATAATGTATATGGAATATTGACATCAAGTATAGGTTCCAAAAATATCATAATGAAAAGTTACATTATATTAGGAGGAGGAGAACTCAAACACATCTTGACACAATAATCATAAGTCAATAAGTATAATAACAACTTTAATGACCTCTTATGTATATTAGTTTTCTCTCATCACTCTTGTAGGACCACCATCAAGATGATACACTATTGACATATATATCTAACTCAATATACCTTTATATGACCCTTCCCCATTAGGGTCATTACATACATTACATAGCACTCATTTGAAGATATTTGTGCCTAATTATTTGTAATTAAAGGTATTATTACATACGATAAAATCAACGACCATTTTTTTTGTGAGGGAAAGTGTCACAAAACTTAACAAGATAAGTGCCTTCCTCAGTGAGTGAGTTAGTCCCACTAACAAATAAAAAAAAACACTATACTTTTCCTAGATTTTACATGCATGCTAAGAAAAGATTCTTGAGAAGAAGGAGAAGATATGTGTACCTTATTATCGTAGTTTGTCCATATCTTTGTGAAGCTAAATCCTTGTATTCTAGTTCTTGCTCCTAAGCCATACAAACAACTTTGCACTTGAATGAAACAACAGACTTCCCTCATTCTTTCAACAAGTAAATAATTAAAGAACATGCACAAAGAAACTAATCTATTCATCACCGATCCAAAACACACAATACATTTTTTTTCTTTTTTTTGTGGTGGGGGGGGTAGTGAATTTATTTGTATTGATTACTAAGAATAAGATAACATTTATAATCCTTGGTCATGCTTGTTGTATTACATTTTCTAGAGTCATATTTCCCTCCCTTTCCATTCCCCTTCCTTTCCCTTAGCCATACTTGAAAAAGCTTTGAACAATAGAAACATCCTTTTCTTTAATATGCTAATTCTCTTCAATCTCTATCTAACCTCTTTATCTTCACCCTATAGGCCAATTTTATAACTTCAAATTAGGTCTAACATGGGCGATAATTACAAAGTGCATGCTTGGCACACACTATAGGTCCCTTCCATGCAAAATTGAACCTCTATTTACATGAGTGCGTACTTTTAGTGTTTCTTTTGCCCAATTTGAATCCTTGGTTGTGATTTATGGGATAAATGTAGCGACCAAATGGATGTGGTCATGCCTTTAAGATTGAATGTCGTGACCAATTTTCTTTATCCTTAGGAAAAGTAGTGGCCATACTACAATTAACTATGAATATCATTGTTTTTAAAAGTCATTTTTTGGTGTAGAAGGTGTGTTGATTCCCACTTAATACTTCTTCATCAAAGGTGTTAAATATCATTATAATAGATGCCCCGTAATATGAGAGATCAAAAGCGGAATTTATGGCTGATATACATTAATTCAAATAACCCATGATTGTGGTTGATGGGCTAAGGAGGAGAGTTGCAGACTAAGGACCTAGAAATCACTTGCGGGGAAAAAAAGATCTTAGATATAAAAAATATTCCTTGAGTCAGGTATACCCATGCACAACCGTAAACACGCATGGCCATGAAAAATCACACAGTGGATCCATGTCAATTTTAGAATTTTAATTGTTATACAAGATCTTAAAACATTTAGCATCATAACCTCATAACCATATGCAAAAGGATCATTGAAATAAATACAATCACAAATACAAAAGGAATATAGAGATTTATCCTGGGAAACCCTCTTGGGAGAGAAAACCCAACAAAAATTCCTCAATATAGAATTCGATCAAGTACAGTGAACAACCCTAAGAACAAGACTAACAACTTCCTCTCTCCATCGAGCCTCTTCACTCTCTCTCTTGCGCACTTGCTTGAGTGAGATGTGTATGAAAATGAGGGAGGCACCTCACCTATTTATACTCATCAACTGAGTGACATCTTAACTTAACTAGGATGGCTTGTTGCTATAAATAGGGCCAAATTACCTAGAGAGACTCAAAATAACATTTATATAATATTCTTGTTGGTACTGTTGACTTGACTTACAAACTGAGGTTTTACCTCAAGAATTTTACATGGCCAATTATATCAAGGACAAATACCGAAGGAGGAATAATAATAATATAATAAAATTATAATAGAATATATTTCGAAGTTACATTTCTTTCACACTCCCTGTTAGTGAGGAAGGCATTCTACCACAACAGGATTTGAACCCAAAATCCGACGACAGAATCCGACGACATCCGATGTAAAGTACATTTTTGTTGGTTTGAAATGATGAAAAGTATTGTACCTTCCAATTTACTTAATCATCATCAAATTTTCGACGTCCTTAGCGTAGGTTTTTCGACAACACTTTGCAACACTATGTCGTCGGATATGCGATGGACGTGTGTCGAATTTGGGATCAAAGTGTGTCAAATTTGCGACGACACTTGGAGGATGAGTCGTTGGATTTTCGATGCCATTGGAATATTTTTTGAAACAATATAAAGATATATTTAAAATAGTTTAAACCCATATTTCCAACGGTAACTAGGTTCATATCGTTAGATATTCAATGATTGACGAATTATAAATATAAAGATTTTTAAACATTCCGACATGTTTTCTATAGAAGCGATAGACAGTTTGTAGAAATGATTTAATCCTCGACGAACGATTTGAGGAATTGTTTTATTCTTTAATGGGCAGTTGCGGGAATTTTTTTTATTTGATAGGAAGTTTGCGGGAATTTTTTTCTTCTTCGACAAACCTCCGTTTGAGAAAAGTGTGATGCGTGGAATATTTTTTAAGATTGTCAATAGTATTCATTCATGAAGTTTGTGACAAAATGTCAAATAGAAATATTCATGATCCAAATGAACACAATTGATAATTGCTTTCTAGACTGTGGGATGTAGCGAAACAAAGGGGCGATGGAAAATGTTATTGTCCATGTACTCGATGTAGGGGACTTAAGAGGAGAAGAATATTGATTTCAACAGCCACAAAACATTGCAGGGAACATGGACACGTTGAGGGGGGCAATGAATATCATCCATTTGTAGGTTTCACATTATAAAGTTTTTTATATTCTTTGCTTTGGTAAATGTATGTATTATTTTAATATTTCCTATATTAAACTATATCTATTGATGTTTTCATGTATTTATACAGGAAAGACACCCTACGGCATATCGTCCAGAGGAAGTTTTTTTAGAACAAGTTCCGGATTAGGATCATGGAGAGTCTATGTTTAATGGAGAAAAAGTGAATGATCATATTGAACAAGATGATCATACTGATAACTTAGTTGAATATGATGGTACAAACACATTGATCCATGATTCATTTAATGTTATAATGGATGATGACGATGGCGATGATAATGAAAATATTGATGACTTTGATGATGTTCACGATATACCTCTTTTCTATAAGGGAAATGAACCCCTTTATGAAGGCTCCAAAATAAGTCTTCTCTCTGTTGTATTGTTGATAATGAACTTGAATGTTATGAATGGTATTTCAAACATATCAATCACACGGATGCTAAGGTATGTAAAATAATCCATCACATATATACCATCATGATAAAGTTTATCTGTATTCCTCTAATAATTTTATTGTTAACTCATTATTGATCATCATACGGAGGAAGTGTGTTTTGTTAATATTATTTATTTATTACATTAACTATATTTTTATTTTTTTATGTAGCTTGATAACTGAATTTTTGTTACCACTATCAAATATTTTACCTCGCACATATCCAAATTTATCTTCCATCATGAAAGAGATTGGAATGCATTATTAAGAAATTCATGCATGCCCTGATGACCATGTTATATATTATAATCAACATGAATTTGCAACAGAATGTCTGAAATGTCATATAAGTAGATATCAAATAGATCAAGTAACAAAAAATGTGCCTCACAAGGTTCTTCGTTATATTCCCATCATTCCACGTTTGCAACGACTGTTCAGGTGCAATAACATATCACAATTTATGGATTACCATGCCAGGAACATAAGTCAAAATGATGTTATTCGAATGCCTATAGATGGTTCAACTTTTAGGGATATGGAGGAAAAGTGGCCTCACTTTAAAGAAGAACCATGTAATCTTAGGATTTCTTTGGCAGCAGATGGTGTTAATACATTTTTACAGATAAAATACATTTACACGGTGTGGCCTATTTTTGCTATCAATAATAACATTCATCCATGGTTATCAATAAAGAGGGAGCACATAATGTTGTCAATGATTATTCCAGGTATTTTGTGTCTACAACTGTTTTATTTCTAATGTAGTTGTGTCATCTCATTTTTTGTATCATGTTTCTTAATTTCATTTGTATATTTTTTATTTTACCCTTGTGCATGGTTTATATATCTTAATGGTTCTCATAATTATATATTTTATATGTACTTCAAATAAATCAGGTAGGTTCCAAGTCAAAGATATGAATGTATATATCAAACCTCTTATAGATGAGCTACCGAAGTTATGGAATGGCATCACTATGTATGACGTTTCTATACCAATAGGACAAAGGAAATTTCAATTCCATGCAATGGTTGTATGGACAATACACGATGCCCCTGGGTTAACCCAATTTTATGGTTTGTATTTTTAAGTTCCACTTTAATTGCATTTAATTATATGAAGTAGTTGATATAGTTTTTATATAATTATAATTGACATAGATATTCCATATCTATATATTGTAGGTCTTCAGACAAAGGGTAAATTTGCATGTCCAATTTTTGGTCCTAAGATAAAATGTCGTCGCTCAAAAAGCTTAAGAAAGGAGGTGTTTGATGAGTATGGGCATTTCCTCTTTAAGAATAATAGGTATAGAACAACTGAAAAAAATATTTTCAACGGGAAGCAGGAGACTGCATTAAAAACATGGAGAATGACACCTCACCTTTGGAAGATTCAATACAATAGAAATTGTCATCATTGTCAAAAACCCAAATTTTCACAAAAATTTAAAATTTTGAAATAACATAAAATGCTAAGTCTACATTTTATTAACAGTTAACGGTTAGCAAAAGGAAAGGCAGTTAATAGATTAATTTGCATAAACTCAATTATGTTAACTCAACAGTTTTCTTATTAACATAATCTTAAGTTTATCTTGCGCATTGATTTCATATTTGGTTTACTGATGAGTTCTATTTATGACAGTAGGTGGAATCTGACTTTGAATTCCGGGGCTTACTTAGCATTTATGCTAATGCAGATGGATTATTTGTTCTTACAGGTTTACAGGTATAAAAGACCGAGTATCGTCTTTAAATTTATAAAGCATCCTGCAATATTTCTATTTGCAATTAATATGCTTAGATATAAGCTGATGTAATACAACCTACTTTTGTAAGGTAACACAGTTTGTTTCCTTCTGTTGTTATTGTAAATGAAGTTCAGTTGATTGTATTTCTTCCAGTAGAATATGTAGCGACAATATTACTTCCTTTGGTTCTGAACAGTTTATTTTATCTGCTTGATATTCTTTATTTTCAAAAATGCATACCCTAGCAATTCTATATTACAATTCTTGTATTAGGTTCTATCTAAGAACAATTTTTAGGGCTGGTGTTTTTCTTATCGGGCCAATATTTTCATCTTATGTTAACGTTAGTAATTTGGTAAGAATGTAAAACTATACTCCCAGAAATAAGAAACTGCGACAACTTCTAAGGTAAGATCTGTAATAAGTAACATAGTTCATAGGAAAATGTTCTTACATTTCACTTTGTCATTACATAGTTTGCTATCAAAACTTTGCTAGTTTCTAAGATTTAAAATTGTGCATAAACTATTTGTTTATCGACATAAAAGATTTTATTGGTGTTACATTTGCATAATACTTATGATCCTAACCCAAACGACACTATGCAAATTACACAAGTTGAAAGCTGTGTAATTATTTACATCACCATGAAAGGAACTGGAACTAATAGATAGTTATTCTTATACTATCTATTAAACTGTTTATAAGTCAATGATTTAATAATTATCTTAAAATACTATTGACAACAATCTGTTTATTATACAACCTATATCCCAATGATGATATTATTTTATAAACCTTGATGAGTTGTAATCAAATAAAAAGGGGTTAATACCTATATAGAGATTATGCTTATTTCTACTACGAATGTTTATATAGTCTTTTAATATCTCCAAAAGTCAAATATTAGTGCAAACTTTCAATAGAGAGACACGATTCTCACGAGATTACTAATAACATCTCGTATCATTGCTTACCAATAAAATATAATATTTCTTTTGGGTCACGAGGATATAAGGTTATGATTTGTGTTAAGTTAATGTTATGATAACGTTGCAATCCCACGCTAATGACAAGCTATGTACCAAACATTTAAACTATTATCATGATATGTGAATCCCATGCAAAACTATAGAGATTATACGTTATTTGATGAAATCATTGGGTGAATAAAATGATTTTTATGAAAATGCAGGTGAGTATGGAAAGTCGACCCACTACATGATTAAAATGTTTGTGACTATGTGGAAGTTTCTTGGCCGTGCACCGGTTGCTTAAATAGTTTTTAACCCTAACCCTTGGCTCATTCGATCTCCGTCATTTGCGTTGGCCCTGTGGGCTGCTCTGCAAGCTCCCATGGCGGCTGTGAGTTGTAGATATCTACAGAGGCTTCCTCACTGGTGTTTGTCTTGTCTTTCCCCCTTGAGTTGGGTTCTATCTTTCACCTTCACTGTAATTTATTTTCTTGGCCAGAGTTCATTGCTTCTCCTTGCTCATGGCTTATGGTCCACCTGTGTCTTCTTCTCTGTCCTTCCATCATGATCTGTCATTGGTAAAAGCTTGAGCTTGTTGTGTGATTGCAAAGCTCCTTCGTCGTAGGGTTTTAGTTTATCTGCGTGTATGCTAGTAACAATTTGACTCCACGCTAATTGACTTCTTTGCAGCCTTTGCTCAGGCATACCCCCACCTCTGCTGATAGTTGTGTAAACACTAGAGTGTCACCATCTCCATCCTCGACGAGCATGAGGTTTGGCTCCTTTTAGCGTTGGTCGTGGTGTTACTGTTCGTCCGGGGTTCCATCGTTTTCACTTCCACTTAAGATGAGTAAAACAAAATTTAGAGTTATTGCTATTTATGGTTTTATTCCGCATCAACGTTTTTTTTATTTTTAAATATCTTTGGTTCTTTATTATGCAGGTCGGTTCGTCTCCAAGTTTGGCCGTTGCACTGTATAGATGGATCCACGAAGCGTTCACGGTAAGCTCCGGTTTCAAATAGGGTTTCCTCTGCTAGTACAGACTCTTGCAGTTGGAGAAGGTCTCGGCCGTGTTGCACCCAGTATTGGGTTGCTGTCCTTCGTTTTTAATAAATTTTATTTTGGTTTAAACCCTTGCTGTTCGCAAGGTGACTTTGGCTTTAAGCTATGACTTGTAAAGCTCCTCTCGTATTAGTGAAGACCTTACAGTTTGTAATTGATTGTTAAAACTTGTGTAATCTCCATATCTTAATATGGGTGCTTGGATCCTAGCTGAGGTTTTGTGCTTTGTTAAAGTTTTGACTCTCATTCAGTCTTCGAGCTTGTTAATATAATGTAAATATTTTTAAGACAGTCTGTCTTGAGCTTAAATTTGTTCTCCTTTATGTATTTGTATTTTTACCTTTGTGTAAATAAATTAAATTTTTGTTTAAATGTTTATATCAAAAGAATAAGTATATTGTTTATCCTAGGTTACTACTGTAATGGATTTGCATATAAAAGAATACTGGTAGTTTTCTGCTCAGAAATATGAGCTAGGGTTTTTACCCTATTTAACCTTTAAGATGATAATTTCAGTATTGTTATTTAATTATATTTGATTACTGTCAAAATAATTTAAGATTATTTTAGTGGCTCGAGGTAATCCAGGTTAGGGTTTATGGAAATAATCTTCGCTTCTTTCTTTAAAGATTCCTTCAGTTTGTTAAAATAATTTTTGAATTTATAAACGATATTGTTTATGCTAATAATATTATCTGCGAATTACTATATTTTCTTAAGTTTGTATTTGCACATATACTTTATTAATTAAGACTAAGACCAGTCTATAATAGTTTAGTTTATTCGGTAGGATTATTTCTGTAAGCTCGCTAAAAGTGAAATGATGATTTTCAACCCTGTCATTACTCCTTTATATATAATTTGTCTATAAAAGTTAAAGAACATTTCCTTGTTAATAATACTTAAAGCATAGATTACTAATGTATCTTAGTTGTTTTGATTCTAAAATAATAGAATAGCGTGAGAGATAAATAAGTTCTTTATTAAGATACTCTTTATCTTTAGATTAATTTGTCCTTAGAAATATATATGTTACTAAACTCTATCTAGGGTTCGAGTAGTTGCAGGTTAAGTTAGCTATTAATATTAGTAAAATATATAAACTAACAGAACCATACTTAAACCCTTACTTAACATAAATAAATAAGCATTATAACCGAGATATTTCTATTTCCTCTATTTCAAGTTAGAAGTATAGTTTGTAAAAAAAAGTACTGTGTAAAAGAATAACTTATCTACATGAACATATTCCTATCAGGAAAATATTATGGCTATTTCTTTTCTAGCATTCTTATTACCATAGTCTGGTTTAAACAATAAACTTAACTAGGCAGATTAATATTCTTTTCAGAAACAACTATCTACAGAATGAAATGATTCCAATACTTTGAAAAACATAAATAACTCTATTCATTTCAGATTTCTTTCCTATCTTTCATCTATTTTAAACTTACTGCGTATGCTAGAGTACAGTCTGATCCATTTCAGACGTGGAGAAACACAGGTAGGATTATTTTTCATTAAATACAGATTCAACATTCAAATAACTAAAGGGTTACTAGCTTTATCAGTTCACTACACAACATGTAATCATTCATTAATCATGGCATTCTCAGATATAAACTTTTAACAAAGTAAATAAAATACTGTAGAACCTGTTTAAATCTGGATGACAACAGCATTGGGAGGCCGTTCCTCCCTACCAAATCCTAGAGAGCGCTCAAACAACGACTTCTCAGGACCCCCGAGCCTGTTCCTGGTCTCCTTGGCTGAGAACTGGTGGAGCAAGCAACAAAATACTAGTCCAATGACTCAGTACTAACTCTACACTTAGCAGCAAGATCCTTCAGCTGAATAGCTGTACTAGATCACTTTCTGCAGTTTTTCCCCTCAAACACCTTCCACAAATTCCCTTCCCAATGAAATCCTTTGAAGTACATTCACTTGAATGTTTCCCCTTCTTGGAAATGAGCAGCCTCAGCTCTCTTCAATGGGATTTTTTATTAAGATTTCCTAGGTCTTTTTTGGGTTAGTTGTCATTAATTGAGCCACCTGCTCTGATCCCACTTTCTTGGGGGATCATGACCCCGAATGTAGGGAGGTTTCCACTTGCAACATTGGAAGTGTTTGAGGATGCTTCCACTTGTCTATTTGCTCTACACCTAGTCTCCTCCACCAACTTGACCAGCAACACTCTTTTTAAGAGCTCTCCCAAGCTGTTGTCTCCAATTTTATTTATTTATAATTAAAATATTCAGAATTACATTCAATATCCTTGACTCTACTGAGTCATCATTTACAACTTAGCATAAAATTTAACATAATGTCTTGGAATGAAGTCAAATAAGATAATATTATTTTTCAAAATTGGGGCATGTGACATACACACCCCCTTAGAATATAACATCGTCCTCGATGTTATTTATTTTTCATCCTCAGAATTCCCCTGGAACATAATTGGATATGCATCTCACATTTTACTTTCCAATTCCCAGGTGGCTTCCTCTGGACTAAGGTGCTTTCATTGCACCTTCACCTGTCCAATGGTGCGGTTCTGAAGTGTAATCTCCCTCCTCCCGAGGATACAGTTCGGTTCCACTAGAAAATATCGTTCTGGTTCCACCTGTACATCATTCCAGTTAACAACATGAGTAGCATCATGAACATATTTCTTTAAAATAGAAATGTGAAAAACATCATGTACTCTTAAATTAGGTGGTAATGCTAATTGATAAGCTACTTGTCCAATCCTAGACAGAATTTCAAATGGGCCATAGTAACGAGGTGCCAATTTTGTACAACTCCCCAATCTCAGAGAGATCTTTTTGGGCCTTACCTTGATGAACACATGTTCCCCTACTTGAAACTCCTTTGGAGATCTTTTTAAGTCGGCTTAACTTTTCTGTCGATCCTGTGCCACTTTCAGATTTCCCTGCACTTGTTTTACAATTTCTTCAATTTCTTTTAATAGTTCTGGACCTAATACCAATCTATCTACTGGATTACTCCAAGAGATAGGAGTATTACATTTTCGTCCATATAAAATTTCAAAAGGACTAAATCTGGCTGATGTCTGATAATTATTATTATAAGCAAATTCTACCAGATGTAAATAGTCCTCCCATTTACTAGGCTGGTCTTTCACATACATTCTTAATAGATCTTCTAATACTTGGTTTACCCTTTCAGTTTGTCTATCTGTTTGAGGATGGAAAGAAGTACTCAAATTTAATGTGGTGTTTAACCCTTTAAACAAAGACTTCCAAAAGTTCCCTGTAAACTTAGGATCTCTATTCGAGATTATGACTTTTGGTACTCCATGTAATCGAAAAATCTGTTTTAGAAAGATATCAACTATGTTTGCAGCTTTATAAGTAGTTTTAACAGATATAAAGTGAGCTGCTTTGATTAACTTATCAACTACTACCATGATAGAATCATTCTGATTTTGATTTTTAGGCAGCTCAGTAATAAAATCTAGACTAATTATCTCCTATTTCCAGCTAGGAATGGGTAATGGTTGAAGCAAACCAACTGGGTGTTGATGTTCAGTTTTTACTTGTTGACATTCAAAACACCTAGCAATATATTCTGCTACTTCAGTTTTCATATTTGGCCAGAAAAACTCTTTTCTTAACATAGTTATAGTCTTTTGATAACCTGGATGACCTAAATATGGTGTTTTATGAATTTCATCCAGAATTAACAGCTTAACTTTAGGTACATTAGGTACATACATTCTATCTTTATATAGTAAAAATTCTTTTTCATTTAAACTATAACCTTTAATTAAGTTTTCTATTGGATTTTCTTTAGCTTTAGCTTGCAAATTCTGGTAATTTTCATCTTGTTCTATTTCTTCTTTAAGATGTTCATCTAAGTCTGAAACATAGGTGCTGATAGCTGCTACAAAATTCATCCTTGCATTCCTACTTAATGCATCAACAACTTTATTTTCTTTACCTTTTATATGTTGAATTTCAAAATCATACTTGCTTAAGAAAGCTAACCACCTAGCTTGTCTGGCATTTAAATTTGGCTGATCTAAAAGATACTTCAATCCTTTATTGTTAGTCATTAAAACAAATTTTCTGCCAATTAGGTGATGTCGCGACATCTTTAAGGCGTGTATTACAGCTACTAATTTCGGATCATATGTTGCACAATTATTTTCATGAACTTTGAACTTTCTAGACTCATAGGCAATAACATGCCCTTCTTGAGTCAGAACACCACCTAAGCCATCATTACAGGCGTCAGTGCACACTACAAATTATTTATTAGGATCTGCTATTCTTAAAATAGGTGCGCTGGTTAATAAAGTTTTTAACTTTTTAAATCTTTCTTCACATTTTTGATTCCAGTCAAACTTCTTTCCCTTCTTCTGCAAAGAAGTTATTGGATTTTCTATCCTTGAAAAACCTTCAATGAACCTCCGGCAGTAACTGGTAATGCCCATGAAAGATCGAACATTCGTCACATCCTTAGGAACCAGCCAATCTTCGATTACCTTTATCTTTTCAGGATCTACGGAAATTCCTTCCTTGGTCACTACATGACCTAAATACTGAATCTTATCCTTAAAGAAATCACATTTACTAAACTTTGCGAAGAGTTGATGTTCTCGCAACTCTTGCAAAACAATTTTTAGATGTTCTTTATGTTCTTCTTCAGTTTTTGAATAGATTAGAATGTCGTCGATAAACACAACCACAAACTTATCTAAATACTTATGCATCACATTGTTCATTAAACACATGAAAGTAGCTGGGGCATTAGTAAGCCATAATGACATTATGACAAATTTCGTAATGACCATATCTAGTTCTGAAAGCTGTCTTAAAGATGTATTCATATTTAATCCTTTCTTGATGATATCCAGACCTTAAATCTATTTTTAAAAACACTGTGGCTCCACGTAGTTGATCAAACAGATCGTCTATGCAGGGTAACAGATATCGATTTTTTATTTTTGATCGTCTATGCCCCCTAGTGAGACACACTTGGTCGAATATACTTTTTATCAATTAATTCTTTTAATTGAAATTTTAATTCATTAAGTTCGAGTATGTTCATTCGATAAGGGGCCTTTGAGCTAGGTACTGCACCCGGTATCAGCTCAATGGTGAAATCCAATTCCCTATTCGGAGGTAATCTCGGAATTTATTTTGGGAATACACCAACATATTCTTTTAAGATTGGTATGTATTCCACTTTTAACTTATTTGTATTAATTATACTTTCCTCATCAGTAATTGTTACTGCATAAGCTTTACATCCCTTTCTAACATCTCTCTTAAGCTGTAGGGAAGAAATTTGCCTTATGGTGGTTTTTCTAGGTATTCCTTTAACACTTACTAGTTTTTCATCACTGTTTACGCATGTGAAAGTTTTATCATAACAATTTAGAATTACTCTATGTTTTTCTAACCAGTCCATGCCAATTAGCAAATCATAAGAACCAAGAGGCAAAACATTAAGTTTAACAACAGTTTCAAATTCATCCATAACTATCGCACATTCTTTGACAAAACAAGTTACTTTTCTTTTAGCACCAGTGGCTAACTGAACTAACCATGAATTCTCAAATTTTTCAACAGATAATTTACATTTTTCTACTATTTGAGGTGCAATATAACTGAGACTAGCTCCTGGATCAATCAAAAAAGTTACAGGGGTCTGAGTTATCATACCTTCTACTTCCACCATGGAAGTCTGATATTCAGCTTGTCGGTTCTCCAAGGCTGCATTGATTCTAGGCATGCTCCTTGCTAGTTCCCCAATGGTCATTTCATCCTGTATGGTATGAATATTGCTAACAGTCTTCTTCCGGTTTGGACAGAATGAAGCATAGTGTGGGCCATTACACTCCCAACACTTGATAGGCTCTTTGCGCTCAAAGTTCTTGGTAAAGTTTCGATGATTATTTGTGTAACATCCCTCGCCACCTCGACCTAGAGCTCACAGTGTAAGTAAATATCACTGTAAGTATCGACTATAAACCTCTGTCAAGTTGCGGTTATAATTGATATGGCTAAACGACTAAAAGCTTCGAACGACTAAAACGACATTTGGCGACGAACCCACTAGGGGGAAGGGGCTTTCTAGAAAAAGGAAACTAAGAAACTCAATGAAATAAATTGTTGTGTGCTTGTAAATGCTAAGAGAATAAGGAGTAGTGTTTAATCACTGGCATGGCAGTCTTTGGTATATAAAGTGGAGTCGATTAAGAAAGACGATGCTTTAATTAATAAAACAAGGGAACCATGCAACGGTTGAAGTATGAAGAGTTAACTCTTATATTAATTTCCATAATGCCTTATGTATAGTTGAAAAGCTCTTTTATACCACATTATTTATATGCTGAAGTAATTCAAGGCACTTATGACAAATACTCTTTAACAGATATATATATTTATATATATTAAAAGATAGCACAATAGGACACAATTGTAAGAAAAACATATTGATACATGACTACATGCAGAAATTACAATGCAAATTACCTTTGAAATACATAAAGGTGTACATATATATATATTGATTCTCTCATGATGCATTAAATCCTACTATAGGATTCCAATTACAAGGGAATGGTTCTTTAGCAAATCACAATAAATGTTTATTAAAAAAAACCATTATAAAGGGTTAACCTAAAGGGGTTAACAAGTTAATAATATATATATATATATATATATATATATAAGCATCGAAAGCTATGAGGAAATGGTTATTAAGTAATTTACAAAGTAAATAAATATTAAACCCATTGTCCATATATTCTCACATAATATAGTTTAAAAAAATAAGCTTTTATATATATATAGCGAGATAATTACTAAGCTTGGTCACGGTTCTTCTTAAAACTCACGTTGATATTTTTTTCTTCCTCCTTTGGTGAAAAGATTTAAAATGGAAATTTAAACCAGTATTGATAAAATCGAATGGCCATTTGGCACTTAAGAGGATAATGAATCCTTTAGTGGGAGGCCTGTATTAATTGAGTCTCTCCCTGATTAGGGGCATGCGGCGTTAAGAGA
Source organism: Pseudotsuga menziesii (assembly GCA_001517045.1). Taxonomy (NCBI): domain Eukaryota; kingdom Viridiplantae; phylum Streptophyta; class Pinopsida; order Pinales; family Pinaceae; genus Pseudotsuga; species Pseudotsuga menziesii. The sequence continues at coordinate 29,229 of LPNX010842920.1, read as the reverse complement.
TGTTGGGGACTGCAGCATTGATGGAGGAATTTTACTACTGCGTAGTGCATGCTTGCAGGGAAGCAATGATGACGGCTCATGCTACACCTTTGATAGAGGCGTGTGTTGCTGCGGGGATGTCGAGCATGCACTGTACTTTTAGGTAGGTACTTGCTTTATAAAAAATTTACCTGCGTTGAGGGGGAGGGTATGGAATGGCTAGTATTTTATCCTTGCATATCGTAGAAAAGAAGGTAGGGAACCACCCCTTCCAAGGTTAAAATGAAGAAATTTATCATCACGAGGCTGGGAGATACGCAACCCCTATGAAGATTTTAGGTGGGGAAAATCGAGGACGACCTCTCTGAGAAGGTAGGTATATTGTTGCATTTTTTTTTAGGACGTCCTGCATTGGTTGTTGGGTGATCCTTTGTAGGAATCGATCCCACATTACTTTGAATTAAATCTTTGAAAGAAAACACTTGCCTGAGTTTTTGAATTTAAATCTTTGAAGGAAAAACGTTTTGGATGTCTTTTCATCTTGGCAAACCTGAAAGAAAATGTTTACCTGAGTTTTGCATTAAATATTTGAAAGAAAACATTTGCCTGAGTTTTGAATTTAAATCTTTGAAGGAAAAATGTTTTGGATGTATTTTCATCTTTGCAAACTTGAAAGAAAATGTTTACCTGAGTTTTGCATTAAATCTTTGAAAGAAAACATTTGCCTGAGTTTTGAATTTAAATATTTGAAGGAAAAACGTTTTGGCTGTCTTTTCATCTTGGCAAACCTAAAAGAAAATGTTTACCTGAGTTTTGCATTAAATCTTTGAAAGAAAACATTTGCCTGAGTTTTTGAATTTAAATCTTTGAAGGAAAAACGTTTTGGTTGTCTTTTCATTTTGGCAAATCTGAAAGAAAATGTTTACCTGAGTTTTGCATTAAATCTTTGAAAGAAAACATTTGCCTGAGTTTTGAATTTAAATCTTTGAAGGAAAAAAGTTTTGGCTGTCTTTTCATCTTGGCAAACCTTAAAGAAAATGTTTACTTGAGTTTTGCATTAAATCTTTGAAAGAAAACATTTACCTGAGTTTTTGAATTTAAATCTTTGAAGGAAAAACGTTTTGGCTGTCTTTTCATCTTGGCAAACCTGAAAGAAAATGTTTACCTGAGTTTTGCATTAAATCTTTGAAAGAAAACATTTGCCTGAGTTTTGAATTTAAATCTTTGAAGGAAAAACGTTTTGGATGTCTTTTCATCTTGGCAAACCTTAAAGAAAATGTTTACTTGAGTTTTGCATTAAATCTTTGAAAGAAAATATTTGCCTGAGTTTTGAATTTAAATCTTTGAAGGAAAAACGTTTTTGCTGTCTTTTCATCTTGGCAAACTTGAAAGAAAATGTTTACCTGAGTTTTGCATTAAATCTTTGAAAGAAAACATTTGCCTGAGTTTTGAATTTAAATCTTTGAGGGAAAAACGTTTCGGCTTAGTCTTTTAATCTTGGCAAGCCTGAAAGAAAACGTTTGCCTGAGTTTTGCATTAAATCCTTGAAAGAAATGACCCTTCTCCTCATGCTAGAGGGTTATGTGTTTGGAAAAATCTTGTGATGCATCTTTTATTGTCTGGCCTACGTTTTCCAACAAAGGAGTTTGGTGATATTTCCTTACCCGCGTTAAGATCTGTCTTTATATGTTTACCTGCATTTTATGTGTTTTCTTATGTTTAGGATCATATTTATATTATACTGCAGACCTTCGATCCACGCTTTTTATTTTGTAGATCTATATAAGCATGTTGTATTGTGTTAATGTATTTTTATTGCATGTGTTTATGATCAAATATGGAGCCTGTAGTTGTTCCTATGATTTGATAACTTTTTTTGATGCATGCGTGTTTGATCAATTATGGAGAATGTATCAGTGCCTACGATTTGTAAATAATATGCCTACGTTTTATACAGATATGGAGCATGCATTCTTTTCATGCATTTTGTTCAAATCTGGAGCATGTATTTGTTCGTGCAATTGTAAAGAATATGCCTGCGTTTTGTACATATCTGGAGCATGCATTTTTTTCCCGTGTTCTGTTCAAATCTGGAGCGTGTGTTTGTGCCTGCAATTTGTAAAGAATATTCCTGCATTTTGTATTGACAAAAGGCTCTATGTGTAGATCGTGATATTTGAAACATTTTCTTGCGTTTTCGTTTAGGGAAAAACAGATCTCTGCATAGATCCTGATTTTGGTAAATAATATGTCTGCATTTTTGTTTGATGAATGGATCTCTATACAGATCATGATTTTTGTAAAGAATATTTCTGCGTTTTTGTATTGATAAAAGGGTCTCTGCATATATCATGATCTTTGAAACGTTGCATAGATCAGTGTATTCAAACCTAGATCATGACCCCTACGGTAATGGGAAACAAAAGATTTTCCTTCGTTGATTTATGAATAGGTTTGGATGGTTACACAGATTGTAACCTCTGCGTTGATGGGAAAACAGTCATTGCTTACTTGGGAATTAAGAACAAACTTGAATATATGTTTATAGATGGAGACATCTTCCAAACAAACCTAGTATCTGCTTTTCCATGTACAGAATGATATAGAAATTAGAAGAAAAAGTTGTAAGCGGAATATCATACAATTCAGATTTGGTAGAACAATGCTAGTAAATATTATATTTGGGATAGGCGATTTAGATACAACCTATGTTTCCAGGGCTAATATACTATATACTCTGCATCATTTTCACATGCATGATGTAGCTATGTAGTATGCGTTGGGAGTATCTGATTTCTTATAACCCTACCTTAGTGGGTTCGTCGCCCAAGCTCGGGGGTGACTCTAGGCAGAAGAACGCATGCCAGATAGAGTCAGTTGGTTGGGTGGAAAATCGAAGTGAAGCTTTCAGTCGATCTAGTCTTGTAACGTAGAAAATGAAGTTTTAATTTGGTTTTATTTTCTAGTTATTAGTGTTAGTCGTTAAAGTGGCTAGCTGCATTTATAAAATAAGTTTATATTCTCTCTTTTAATAGTTGAATATTTAATGCTAAGTTGTGAAGTGCAGGAGGATGCGGATGATGAAAGTATGGTAGGGCACTATACAGTATATATGCATTCGATTATTTATCCTATTCTGTAACTGTCTAATCCCTGTTGTATCTTGACAGCTGCCTCGGAGATTTTTGTCCCTTCGCCTGTTGCTTGCACTTGGATTGTTCAGTAAACACTATAAGTTTGGTGTTATGGTTTTTATTCATGCATAATTTAAAGCTTGTTGGTATATCATTATGTGAGTAAGACATCATACCTATCATGCCTTTGTTGACTGCGGCTATTGTGGGTGTATAGGAGTAATGGTTGAGTCATCCTGCAATAAATGGACTCAAGCTGACTGTAAATGGGCATAACTTTTATGCACTTGTTTATGTTCTTGTGTAGTCTAAGTATAAAGTAAGTGGCATGTGGATGTAATGATAATATTCTCCTGTTCTTTCTTGTGGTTTGTATTATGAATCGTCCTTTACGACTAAGTTGGTTTAAGAAGATGGTTATATGGCATAAGGATCTCATATGAAAAATAAAGAATATGTATGTTATATTTTATGGATGTTTTTATGATCAAACAACGTAAAATGAGCTTAATCCAATTAGCATAACTAAGTCTTCATGATGTAGAGAAAGTAGTTTCGTATTCCTTCTAAGAATCAATTTCAATTCATTGGGATGTCACAATTTGAGTGTCCTTGATATTGTTATCTTAGGCGCTTTTGGTATATTACCTTTTAATTGTTCTCATGGTGAGGAAGTTGTAGAAAGTCTTTTTATGTATGAATTGAATCTAAGAACGACTGTTTAAGAAAATATTGCTCCTTAATCCTTAATTTGGTATAGGAAGGTAATACTGCAAAAGATAATTGGAATAATGTTACTGTTATCTTACAAATTTATGGTATGCACAGTAAGCCGTCTTCAGGGCACCATGATGATGACATGTTGTGAATTATGTTAAAGATAATTCTCAAATGATTGTTTACAATGTGCATAAATATTTATTAACAAGGTTGCTGCTAACAAATTTGACTCCTCTGTAGTAATAACGTAAACATAAAAACAAAATCTCTGCATACATTGGCACCTAGGTACAAGAGGGGCACTACAATTTGCAAATTCCTTACCTTTAGAATTATTCTGATTGTTGGGTGTATTACTCTTGTTTCCTTGGAAATTCTTGTTATTAGAATAATTTTTGGCCTTATTGTTTTTGAAATTTTTGTTAGGCACAAAATTCTTTTTCTTTTGTTCAAACTGATTATTATTTTTCTTAGCTTTCCAGTTGGCCAAGTTTTCTTTCTTCCGATTCTGCTCAAAACAAAAGTTAGCTTTTCTCATAGCTTCCTCCAAGGTCTTTGGGTTATCATATTCAATTCTATCTTTAATATGCTAAGGTAGATAACTAAGGAATCACTATACCTTTGGTTTCTCATCTACAAGTTATGGTACATACCTAAGTAGACTTAAGAACTTGCTGTTCAGATCCTTTATTGTCATTGATCCTAACTTCAGCTCATAAATCTCTTTGGCTCTCTCCTCATAATACTGTTCAAACAGGAATTTCTTTTTGAAATACCTTTTAAAGGTACTCCAGTTCACATTTTTCTCTTTTATTCCCTTAACTCTTTTCAAGTCCCGCCACCAAATGTCAGCTTTTGCTGAGAGGTTATATATAGCCATTCTAGCCTTTAACTGGTTAGAATAATTATATATTTGGAAGTACTTCTTCTTCCCAGATAACCAGGATTCAACTTCCTCCCCCTTCTCGGTCTCTCCATTAAAGGTTGGTGGTTTTATCTTTTTGAATTCTTCGGAAATCTTCTCATAAGGTTTGTATTTCCTCTTTTTAGTATACTGATTATCATCACTACTGTCACTGGTAGTATGATAGTTTCGTTGTTCACCAAACACTTCAGAAGACGAACTAATTTCAATTTTATTACGTTTCATCTTTTTATATTTGCGTTGATGACTGGTATCTTCTGATTCGGTTCTTCTACCCCTACCCTCAGTTTGAAACTTCTTAGTTAGGATCTAATTAAGCTCTTCTTGAGCCCTCAGAATCCTTTCATTTTCTTGCTTTACAGACTCCATTTCAGTTTTTAGGTCCTTTACAGTTTGTAGCAATTCTGAGGAATTGGTAGTTAAATCCTCTGGTATAGGAACTCTTGGTAGATTTCCTGTTTCAGTAACTGGAGACTCCTCCTCTGCTTACTCTTCCAGTCTATCCATAGATGCCTATTAAACTTCAGAAAACAATTCTTTGTTTTATAACATTTAAAAGAAGAAAAATAAGTCAGCATAATAATTTAGTTACTGTTTCCTAAAATCTAATTGGGCTCCATCAAGGCCTAGTGTTTGAACCTTACGCTCTGATACCACATATCAAAAACCAAAATTTTCACAAAAATTTAAAATTTTGAAATAACATAAAATGCTGAGTTTGCAGTTTATTTATAGTTAACAGTTAGCAAAAGCAAAGGCAGTTAATAGATTAATTTGCATAAACTCAATTATGTTAACTCAACAGTTTTCTTATTAACATAATCTTAAGTTTATCTTGCGCATTAATTTTATATTTGGTTTACTGATGAGTTCTATTTATGACAGTAGGTGGAATTCGACTTTGAATTTCAGGGCTTACTTAGCATTTATGTTAACGCATATGGATTATTTGTTCTTATAGGTTTACAAGTATAAATGACCGAGTATCGTCTTTAAATTTATAAATCATCCTGCAATATTTCTATTTGCAATTAATATGCTTAGATATAAGTTGCTGTAATCCAACCTACTTCCGTAAGGTAACACAGTTTGTTTCCTTCTGTTGTTATTGTAAACGAAGTTCAGTTGATTGTATTTCTTCCAGTAGAATATGTAGCGATAGTATTACTTCCTTTGGTTTCGAACAATTTATTTTATCTGCTTGATATTCTTTATTTTCAAAAATGCATACCCTAGCAATTCTATATTACAATTCTTGTATTAGGTTCTATCTAAGAACAATTTTCAGGGCTGGTGTTTTTCTTATCGGGTCAATCTTTTCATCTTATGTTAACCTTAGTAATTTGGTAAGAATGTAAAACTATACTCCTAGAAATGAGAAACTGCCACAACTTCTAAGGTAAGATCTCATGGATCTGTATTAAGTAACAGAGTTCATAGGAAAATGTTCTTACATTTCACTTTGTCATTACATAGTTTGCTATCAAAACTTTGCTAGTTTCTAAGATTTAAAAATGTGGATAAACTATTTATTTATCGACATAAAAGATTTTGTTGGTGTTACATTTGCATAATACTTATGATCCTAACCCAAACGACACTATGCAAATTACACAAGTTGAAAGCTGTGTAATTATTTACACCACCATGAAAGGAACTGGAACTAATAGATATTTATTCTTACACTATCTATTAAACTGTTTATAAGTCAATGATTTCATAATTATCTTAAAATACTGTTGACAACAATTTAGTTATTATACAACTTATATCCCAATGATGATATTATTATATAAACCTTGATGAGTTGTAATCAAATAAAAAGGGGTTAATACCTATATAGGGATTATGCTTATTTCTACTACGAATGTTTAAATAGTATTTTAATATCTCCAAAAGTCAAATATTAGTGCGAACTTTCAATGGAGAGACACAATTCTCACGAGATTACTAATAACATCTCGTATCATTGCTTACCAATAAAATATAAGATTTCTTTTGGGTCACGAGGATATAAGGTTATGATTTGTGTTAAGTCAACGTTATGATAACGTTGCAATCCCACGCCAATGACAAGCTATGTACCAAACGTTTAAACTATTATCATGATATGTGAATCCCATGTAAAACTATAGAGATTATACGTTATTTGATGAAATCATTGGGTGAATAAAATGATTTTTATGAAAATGCAGGTGACTATGGAAATTCAAACCACTGCATGATTAAAATGTTTGCGACCACGTGGAAGTTTCTTGGACATGCACCGGTTTCTTAAATAGTTTTTAACCCTAACCCTTGGCTCATTCGATCTCCGTCATTTGCGTTGGCCTTGTGGGCTGCTCTGCAAGCTCCCGTGGCGGCCGTGAGTTGCAAATAGCTATAGAGGATTCTTCACTGGTGTTTGTCGTGTCTTGCCCCCTTGAGTTGGGTTCTATCATTCGCCTTCACTGTAATTTATTTTCTTGGCCAGAGTTCATTGCTTCTCCTTGCTCATGGCTTACGGTCCGCCCTTGTCTTCTTCTCTGTCCTTCTATCTTGGTCTGTCATTGGTGAAATCTTGAGCTTGTTGTGTGAATGCAAATCTCCTTCGTCATAGGGTTTTAGTTTCTCTGCTTGTATGCTGGTAACAGTCCAAATCCATGCTAATTGACTTCTTCACAGCCTTTGCTTAGGCATACCCCCACCTTTGCTGATAGTTGTGTAAACACTAGAGTTCCATCGTCTCCATCCTCGGTGAGCATGAGGGTTTGGCTCCTTTTAGCGTTGTTGGTGGTGTTACTGTTCATCTGGGGCTCCATCGTTTTCACTTCCAGTTAAGGTGAGTAAAACAAAATTTAGAGCTATTACTGTTTATGGTTTTATTCTGCATCAGGGTTTTCCTGATTTTTAAATATCTTTGGTTCTTTATTATGTAGGTCGGTTTGTCTCCAAGGTTGGCCGTTGCACTATATAGATGGCTCCATGAAGCGTTCACGGTAAGCTTTGGTTTCAAATAGGGTTTCCTCTGCTAGTACAGACTCTTGCAGTTGGAGAAGGTATCGGCCATGTTGCACCCAGTATTGGGTTGCTGTCCTTCATTTTTAATAAATTTTATTTTGGTTTAAACCCTTGCTCTTCGCAAGGTGACTTCAGCTTTAAGCTATGAATTGTAAAGCTCCTCTCGTATTAGTGAAGACCTTACAGTTTGTAATTAATTGTTAAAACTTGTGTAAGCTCCATATATTAATATGGGTGCTCAGCTCTTAGCTGAGGTTTTGTGCTCTGTTAAAGTTTTGACTCTCATTCAGTCTTTGGGCTTGTTAATATAATGTAAATATTTTTAAGACAGTCTGTCTTGAGCTTAAATTTGTTCTCCTTTTTGTATTTGTATTTTTACCTATGTGTAAATAAATTAAATTTTTCTTTAAATGTTTATATCAAAAGAATAATTATATTGTTTATCCTAGGTTACTACTGTAATGGATTTGCATATAAAAGAATACTGGTAGTTTTTTGCTCAGAAATATGAGCTAGGGTTTTTACCCTATTTATCCTTTAAGATGATAATTTCGGTATTGTTATTTAATTATATTTGATTACTGTCAAAATAATTTAAGATTATTTTAGTGGCTCGAGGTAATCCAGGTTAGGGTTTATGGAAATAATCTTTGCTTCTTTCTTTAAAGATTCCTTCAGTTTGTTAAAATAATTTTTGAATTTATAAACGATATTGTTTATGTTAATAATATTATCTGTGAATTACTATATTTTCTTGAGTTTGTATTTGCACATATATTTTATTAATTAAGACTGAGACCAGTCTATAATAGTTTAGTTTATTCAGTAGGATTATTTCTGTAAGCTCGCTAAAAGTGAAATGAGGATTTTCAACCCTGTCATTACTCCTTTATATATAATTTGTCTATAAAAGCTAAAGAACAGTTCCTTGTTAATAATACTTAAAGCATAGATTACTAATGTATCTTAGTTGTTTTGATTCTAAAATAAAAGAATACTGTGAGAGCTAAATAAGTTCTTTAATAAGATACTCTTTATCTTTAAATTAATTTGTTCTTAGAAATATATATGTTACTAAACTCTATCTAGGGTTCAAATAGTTGCAGGTTGAGTTAGCTATTAATATTAGTAAAAGATATAAACTAACAGAACCATACTTAAACCCTTACTTAACATAAATAAATAAGCATTATAACTGAGATATTTCTATTTCCTCTATTTCAGGTTATAAGTATAGTTTGTAAACAAAAGTATTGTGTAAAAGAATAACTTATCTACTTGAACATATTGCTATCAGGAAAATATTATGGCTATTTCTTTTCTAGCATTCTTATTACCATAGTCTGGTTTAAACAATAAATTTAACTAGGAAGATTAATATTCTTTTCAGAAATAACTATCTACAGAATGAAATGATTCAAATACTCTGGAAAACATAAATAAGTCTATTCATTTTAGATTTCTTTCCTATCTTTCATCTATTTTAAACTATACTGCCTGTGCTAGAGTACAGTCCGATCCATTTCAGACGTGGAAAAACACAGGTAGGATTATTTTTCATCAAATACAGATTCAAAATTCAAATAACTAAAGGGTTACTAGCTCTATCAGTTCACTACAAAACATGTAATCATTCATTAATCATTCATTCTCAGATATAAACTTTTAACACAGTAAATAAAATACTCTAGAACCTGTTTAAAGTTGGATGACAACAGCGTTGGGAGGCCGTTCCTCCCTACCAACTCCTAGAGAGCGCTCAAACAATGACTTCTCAGGACCCCCGAGCCTATTCCTGGTCTCCTTGGCTGAAAACTGGTGGAGCAAGCAACAAAATACTAGTCCAATGACTCAGTACTAACTCTGCACTCAGCAGCAAGATCCTTTAGCTGAATAGATGTACTATATCACTTTCTGCAATTTTTCCCCTCAAATACCTTCCACAAATTCCCTTCCCAATGAAATCATTTGAAGTACATTCACTTGAATGGTTCCCCTTCTTGGAAATGAGCAGCCTTAGCTCTCTTCAATGGGATTTTTTATTAAGATTGCCTAGGTATTTTTTAGGTTAGGTTTCATTAATTGAGCCACCTGCTCTAGTCCCACTTTCTTGGGGGATCATGACCCCAAATGTAGGGAGGCTGCCACTTGCAACATTGAAAGTGTTTGAGGATGCTTCCACTTGTCTATTTTCTCTTCACCCAGTCTCCTCCACCAACTTGACCAGTAACACTCTTTTTAAGAGCTCTCCCAAGCTGTTGTCTCGACTTTTATTTATTTATAATTAAAATATTCATAATTACATTCAATATCCTTGACTCTGCTGAGTCATCATTTACAACTTAGCATAAAATTTAACATAATGTCTTGGAATAAAATCAAATAAGATAATATTATTTTGCAAAATTGGGGCATGTGACAATCATGGTACATATGGATCATCATATATGAATTGTTATGTATTTTAATTTTTATTGTGATTTGTTTACTGTAGTGGCCATATTTGATTTATGATGTAATTTATTTATAAACTAATATTCATGAAGTCCATCGTGATCATGAAGGCATTAATGGGCTTCCACGAGGAATGAAAAGTTAACCTATACAATTCAACAGGTTTCCCTACTATAAGCACCTACAAATTGCTCATTTGTTTGATACAATACATATTGGAAAGAATGTGACTGAAACATTATGGTGACTACTGGATCCAATGAGAGAGAAAGATAAAATTGTGAAAGCTTTCAAAGACATTAAAAAATACAACCATGCAATGAAAGACATCATCCAATTTCATAGTAACAGAGATCGAGTTAATATAAACTCAATTCCATGGTTGTTTACGGAGCAGAAAAGCAATGTTGTCAAAGAAGTAATGCGAAAAATTAAATCTCCCACTGGATTTTGTGCGAACTTGAAGATTATCATAACAAAAAAGGTGATTTTGCGGGTGTCAAAACACATGATTGGCATGTCTTCATCAAGGTAATTATTATTGTTATGTCCATATAATTTTTTTTTCATTTTATTGGATAATTTTTTTTCTTGTTTGTATACTCTTTGTTTAATAAATGGCGTGGTTTGTATATTGATACAATATATTGTACCTCTCTCTCTCCCGGAAAACTTCGACAACAATGTCAAACAAGTTATATATAATCTTGGTAAATACATGAGTTAACTAGCGATTAGTTGCTTATGCTTAGTGTTTCTTTAATTTTCCGTATAATTTATATTTGTTTTTTGTGCACTATTTCATGATTTGTAATTTGATGTTTTTTTTGTTAAATATCGTTATTGGTTTGCGTCACTTGTAGATGGTTGGAATCTAAATAAATCCATAAAGAAGATATAAAGTATTGGAGGAGAGAAATTCCTCGTCTCATGTGTGAAATGCAAAAGCATCTACCTTGGGCATTTTTCAATGCACAGGAACACTACCTCATACACCAAGTTGAGGAGATTGAGTTGTGTGGACCTGTGCACTCAAGGTCCATGTGGATGGTTGAGAGGCACTTGAAATTTATGAAGGGTTTGGTGAGACAACGGGCACATGCTGATGGTTCTATGATGGAAGGATATAGGGTATGCCAAAACATGTTGTATGTTAGTGAATATCTTCCTATTTTAGCGTCAAAGCTCAATTTACGTCGCATTTGTGATCCAGAATCCAATAACAAATTTGAAGGGGAGCAACTGAAGGGGAAAGATAGACCGACTAAGGTGAAAGGAAATTATTAGTTAGTGGATGTTTATTATATCGTTCATATTCTAATTTCATTTTCTAGTTATTGCATCAATTAAGATCATATACTTTGTTCAGAAAATTTACATCTGTCTTTCATTTTAATGATTATTGTCATCAAGCAGTTGGTCGAGAATGGGATGCAATTAATTTATACATTGAAAACAATCTTGACTGAATGAAGGTATGGATTGAACGATGTGAACAATCGGGTCATGGAATATCATGGGAAGGTGTGGCTTCATTGGTAAAATAAGCACATCAAAATGGAGATAGAAATATTACAGAAAGGGAAATCGATTTAGCATATGGTTTAAAAGATAAAATGGAAAGCATATTAATCAATCACTCTAAATATTTTTATTTTGCAAATTACATTTTGACGTACATGTTGTTCTTTTCCATGTATTGTTGCATAACTATTGAATCGTTGTGTAATATTTTTGTGTATTTCTTGTTGCAGGTAAAACACCATAAGGATATGGTCTATAATGGTTGTAAATATCGCATCAAAAAATTGGATGAAACAAAGAAAACATTAGATTGTGGGATATTTGCAGTCTTTAAGGTAACCAATGTTTCATCTAGAAGTGACAGACATCCATAAATCTCAGAAAATCGATACTATGGGTATTTGGAAGATATTCTACAGTGTGAATTTAAATCCTTCAAGGTAGTTATATTCGTTGTCAAATGGTACAAGTTACTATTGAATCAATGTGATCTCGATAGAACTATTATTGAACATGATAATGGATTTACCATGGTAAATACAAGGTTGTTTGAGCCGAAACGGAGACCTATGTTCTTCCAAGACAATGTGAACATGTATTTTACTCAGAGGTTCCAGGTAAAGTGGGCTGGTCATTTGTTGTGAGACAAGATCCAAGGGGAAGGCCGATAAAGTATAACCTAGACAATGGTAATGAAGAGGGTTCTCTCTAAGAAGAAGATGGTGATGAAGAGCATGATCAACATGAATTAGATGATGATGATGATCCAGTAGAATATGTCCAAGAATTAGTTTAATCAGATGATGTAGCAGAAAATTCCCATGAAGATTATATCGACGATGACATGATGAGCGTAACTGACTTAGATGATGATGATGATATGGCCAATCCTTACAATGTTGACTCTAGATATTATGATACAGATGATGACTTGGATGAATAAGACGATGAAATATATTGAAAGGTAAATATTTATTTAGACCTATTCTTTTATCTTATTTTTTTTTAAAAGAGTTACTAACATCATCATCATCACCATAATCTTCATCATCATCATCATGTTGATCATCATCCTCACTATCATCATCATCATCATCCTCGGCACCACCAACACCACCACCATCGTCATCATCATTATTATCATCATCATGACCCTCATCATAATCATCATAATCATAATCAGGTACCATCATCATCATAATAATCATAATCATAATGATCATCATTATCATTATGATCATCACCATCATGATCATATTCATCATCATCGTCATCATCATCATCATCATCAACATCATCATCATCATCATCATTGTCATTACTGTGATGTTCAAAATCATTGTCTTCATCACCATTATGTTCATCTTCATCATCACCATCCACATCACCATCATCATCATGTTGATAATCATTATGTTCATCTTCATCATCGTCGTCTTCATCATCATGATCAACATCATCATCATCATCATCATGTTCATTATTATCGTCTTCATGATGATGATGATGATCATCATCATCATCATCACCATCATCACCATCCACATCACCATCGTCATCATGTTGATCATCATCACCATCATCATCATCATCATCGTCTTCATCGTCATCATTGTATTCATCATCATCATCGTATTCATCATCACTATCATCATCGTCTTCATCATCATTGTCATTACCATGATGTTCAACATCACTATCTTCATCACCATTATGTTCATCTTCATCATCACCATCCACATCACCATCGCCATCATGTTGATCATCATTATGTTCATCTTCATCATCATTGTCTTCATCATCATCATCTTCATCATCATCATCATGATGTTCATTATTATCGTCTTCATGATGATGATGATGATCACCATCATCACCATCATCATCACCATCATCATCATCATCATCGGCGTCTTCATCGTCATCATTGTCGTCATCATCATCATCGTCTTCATCATCACCATCATCATCATCTTCATCATCATTGTCATTATTGTGATGTTCAACATCATCATCTTCATCACCATTATGTTCATCTTCATCATCACCATCCACATCACCATCGTCATCATGTTGATCATCATTATATTCATCTTCATCATCATCGTCTTCATCATCATGATCAACATCATCATCATCATCATCATGTTCATTATTATCGTCTTCATGATGATGATGATGATCATTATCATCATCATCACCACCACCACCATCATCACCATCCACATCACCATCCTCATCATCATCACCATCATCATCATCATCATCATCGTCTTCATCGTCATCATTGTCTTCATCATCATCATCGTCTTCATCATCACCATCATCATTATCTTCATCATCATTGTCATTACCATGATGTTCAACATCATCTTCTTCATCACCATTATGTTCATCTTCATCATCACCATCCACATCACCATCGTCATCATGTTGATCATCATTATGTTCATCTTCATCATCATCGTCTTCATCATGATGATCAACATCATCATCATCATCATCATGTTCATTATTATCGTCTTCATGATGTTGATGATGATGATCATCATCATCATCAACAACAACATCACCATCCACATCACCATCGTCATCATGTTGATCATCACCATCATCATCGTCGTCGTCGTCGTCATCTTCATCGTCATCATTGTATTCATCATCATCATCGTCTTCATGATGATGATGATGATGTTGATAATGATCATCATCGTCGTCGTCATCATCATCATAATCATCATCATCATCATCATCATGTTCAACATCATCGTCTTCATCATCATCATCATCACCATCATCGCTATCATCACTATCATGATCATCATCATCGTCTTCATCATAATCATCACCATCATCACCATCATATTCATCATCATCATCATCATCATCATCACCATCACCATCATCACCATCATCACCAACAACTTCATCATGTTGATCATCATTGTCTTCATCCTCATGATCATGATCATCATCATCATCATCATGTTCATTATTTTCGTCTTCATGATGATGATGATGATCATCATCGTCGTTGTCTTCATTGTCTTGACCCTCATCATCATCACCATCATCATCTTCTTCATCATCATTGTCTTCATCATCATTCAAATATATCACAGGTTGAAGTTTCCATATGCTTTTGTATATCACATTGAAATATATATTGATCATCATTATGAGAGGTACTATGTTTACTACATCCCATGTCTCATTTTCAAGGGTGATTGAATTGTTATATATCTATCTACCTTATAATTATTAATTCAATATAGATTTATATTAACTTTATATTTAGTAAAAAGTAATAAGTATTAAAATAAATTTAAGCATGAAACAAAGAGTAAAAAATAAAATGGATTGTAGTAATATAAACATACTATGATTTTGATCTTCTTTAGTCTTTTTATTTTCCATTATTTTTGGTTTGAAATCTAGTTAAAAATTGAAAATTGAGAAGAATGGTTGGAATTCTAAGTATAAGTTGTTGGGGTTGCATAATTTAGATACAATAGGGGTATTTGAGATGGATGAATTGGTTTATGCATTAAATAATGCAATTTAATCAACTAAAAATTGCAAATTGACCAAAAATTGTGTAGTCAATTGATGAAGATAGCAAAAAAAGATCCAAATAGTATAGCATTTATACTACTTATTTGAACTATGCTCATTTATTTTAGTATATATATTTATAATTGTTTAGGAGAAAAAATATATTTTATAATTGTTGAGAAAAAATATATATGATGATGATGACGATGAGGGTCATGATGATGAAGACGATGATGATCAACATGATGAAGATGATGGTGATAATGGTTATGATGATGATGATGATGACGATGATGAAGATGATGATCAACATGATGGTGATGATGAAGATGATGGTGAGCATCATCATTTCCATCATCATCATCATCATCATCATCATCACCATCATCATTGCCATTACCATCATCATCATCATCATGACAACGACGACGACAATGATGATGATGATGATGATGAGGGTCATGATGATGAAGACTATGACGATGGCGACGACGACGATGATGATAATGACGACGACGACGACGACGACGATGATGATGAAGACGACGGCGACGACGATGATGACGACGGCGACGACGATGATGACGATGACGACGACGACGACAACGACGATGATGATGATGAAGACATCGACGATGACAATGGTGATGATGGTGATCATCATCATTTCCATAATCATCATCATCATCATCATCATCACCACCATCATCATCACCGTCATCATCGCCATTACCATCATCATCATGATGAAGACGACAACGATGATGATGATGAGGGTCATTATGATGAAGATGATGATGATGAAGACGACGACAATGATGACGACGACGACGATGATGATGGAAATGATGATGATGGTGATGATGAGGGTCATGATGATGAGGATCATGATGATAAAGACTATGATGATCAACATGGTGAAGATGATGGTGAGTATGGTTATGATGATGATGATGATGATGATGATGATGATGAAGACAATGATGGTGGTGATGATGGTGATCATCATCATTGCCATAATCATCATCATAATCATCATCATCATCATCATCATCACCATCATAATCTCCATTACAATCATCATTAGCTTCATTGTCATCATCATCACCATCATCATCATCACCACCATCATGATCATCAACATCTCCATTTTCATCATCATCATCATCATCTACATCATCATCATCTTCATCATCATCATGATCATGATCATCATGATCATGATCATCAACTTCACCATATTCATCATCATCATCTTTGTCTTCATCAGCATAATCGTCGTCACCGTTGTCATGATCGTCATCATCATCATGATCATAATTGTCCTCGTTTTCATCCTCTTCACCAGCATCGTCATCTTCATCATCATTGTAATATCTCCCTCATAATAGAAGTCTGAACATGTGGTGAAAATTGCCTTACTTCAAAACCAAGATAAGAAAATCATACAATACCAAATGATTGATAATAGCATAAAGGTAAGTACATGGCACATGAAATGGGTAAAGACACGGCACATTAGATGCCACATTAAGTAAGTACATGGCACATTAGATGGTACATTAGATGGGTAAGTGCATGGCACATTGGACGAACAACATGGTGCATTAGATGGGTAAGCACACAGATTAAATGATTGATATCAACCTAAAGTCTAGACAAGACATTTGTTTTAAATAATGCATTCAATGATTGACATTAGTTTTATGGCCATTGTCAACTTAATAAAACACATTTACCATTATTGACACCAGCATCACGATTTGTTGACCTCTCGCGCCTGCGAAAATTTCCATTACATATTTTTTTCCATCCTTGGGCCCTCCGACGAGTATTGTTGACCTCTCGCGCCTGCGGAAATTTTCATTACAATGATTTTCCCATCCTTCGGCCCTTCGACGAGCAAGGTTTCAGGGGGAGATTGCTGCAAATTTCTTTATAGTTACCAAGGCCAACGATTTGGAGAGAGCCATTATGTTGACTAAGAAGGGCCAACGACTGGTAAGTTAGTTACCAACCCTTTCATTCAATTCCCTATATAATTAGGGGTTTAATTGAGTAAGCTATAGATGTTTTCTTATGTGTTGGTTGATGATTATTGGATCTAGGTCATGACTATTTGAAGGTTGCTAGATATGGCTTATGACTGTTTCAAGGTTGCTAGAACTGGGTTGTGACAGTTTGAACCTGCCTAGGTTGGGTTGTAACCCTTGTTGACCTACTAGTGTTTGGTTGTGAATGTTATGATCCTGTTAAAGTTGAAACGTGACCATAACAGAAACCAACATCAATAAAAATAGAATGTGGATTTATGGGAATGCTCCCTTGGTGAATATGACGCATTTCTCCACCATCAAACCGCATTGTCCATCCAATATTGGGTCATTTTCGACTATAAAGCATCAGGGTGTCTAAATGAACTGATGCTGCCTACCTTTACTAATAAACCTATTGTCCTGGTCACCTTACCATCCTACTTGGATCTTAATTACTTATTTTTAGGAGTGAAAACCCCAGCGTATTCACATGAAGGTCCCTCCCTATAAAAAATGGACGAATCCAACTAATAAAAATAGGATTCGTGGAGAGGAATTTCTTTATCATTCCCTTACGGGTGGGTGGGACTAGAGAGGCTTACTTTTCTCATTAGGGATAAGGATTCAGAGATCTAAACGGGGGTAAATATATCTCCCCGGGAGACCTATCTTTATGATTCACCTAAGAAAGGAAAAAATGGCACAAAGTTACTATAAATTAGTAGTAACAAGACATAAAATTTGAATATGGGATGAATCTAAGGGTTGAAATACATTTCTGGGCATGTTTCAGTCTTAAATGATAATGAATAACAACATAAAACTAGCTTTGGTAATTTCTAGTCCAATTTTGATGGTTAAATCTCCAATTTTGGGCATGAGCAGGCATGGTAAGAGAAATCGGTTCTCATTTACAAACTATTTGGAGGGGTTTTGAGTGCATTGTGTGCACTAGAATAACAATATACAAATTTGATATAGCCTTTTTCATTAGGGAAGGTGCCAAAAGTATAAACAATAGTCATAAAAGCCTTAAAAAATCCAGGTTTGTTGTGTGTTAGGGATTCATGTGTATGAAATGAAATCCCTACACTTTGACTGGTCATGCATGCTTGTTGTGTATGCTAGAAAGCATACACAATCAATAAAATTTGTTGTGTATGCTTGCTAGCATACACAACAATCAAGCAATTTTTTTTTTGTATATGCTAGCATGAATACACAACAAAAAAAATTGCTTTCTTTGTTGTGTACGCTAGTAAGCATACACAGTCAATAAAATTTTCTCTGTATGCTTGCTAGCATACACAGCAAAAAAAATTGCTTGCTTGTTGTGTATCAACTTTCCTAATGTTCTTGGAGGATCAACTTTGAGATTCAAGGACTAGAGCCTAGAGGAGCTAGGCATAGAGTTCTATGGATGAATATGATTCTAATATAGGCAATGATTCTTCGACATGTATGATTTATAATTTATTCACAATCATTTTTTTAAATGTCCTTTCTCATCGAAAACTCTTCCCCATTTCCCCATTTTGTGCAACTTAGAATCTAACCATAACCCTAAATATATAAGATGAACCCTAACTTCATGCTTCTAGGTGTTCAGCTAATACCACTAATGTAGTTGCACATGACCTTGAGGAGTCCAAGCTTGAGCGAGATGATGGTGCCATTGCTAGTCTTGATTCTAGTTATAGCAGTGGTGATAAGTTTGACGATTGATCATTTTGATCAATGACATGTATGATGTATGCTCATTGATGTATTTGTATGATATTGGCATCATAGCATGTTGTTTTTTTGGACTCTACAAACCATTTAGGCCTCATTAGTTATTTATTTTGTTCTAGATATGTATTACCTTGTTGCACAATACACTTTGTGTTATCTTGATATATTCACCTTATAAGATATATACATGACTAGACTTTGGATATTTTGTCTCTAACGTTTTTGAATCATGGATTATGACCTTGAAAATATTGTTTTTTTTTAATTTAAAAATTTTAAGCATTTTTTAGTATACGGAGTCATTAAATTCAAATGAGTTGAGTCATTATTGATTCAAAGTCTTAGTCAAAGTTCCTAGTAAAAGTTGACCCTCAACTGATTTGGACTCTTAGAGTTCTTAAAACATCGATAGACATTGTGAGAGTACATTAGTATATTTTCTTGATACATTAATTATTAATAATTATGTTGATATTTAAATATATTATTTTCATGTGTATACTATAAATAAATATTTTCATAAGGATTGTGTACATTCAAGCCTCAATTGAATTAAATAAATTGTTGAATTGTTCCATATGTATAAATGTATAGTTGGTAATTGATGAGTAAAATCTACGGTGTAATCTCGATCTTCCTTTTTATTCTTGGCATATATGCACTCTTGGAATATGTGAATGCTACTACCTATGCATTGTGAGTTGTTTGGCATGAAGGATCAGTACAATCTTTTCATGGTTGCATTAGTTGTTTTCTCATGTTTAAAATAATATCACTCAATCTATTTTGGGTAAAAGGTTGTTGTTGAAATACCAAAGGAAAAACATTGTATCGATGTTGCATATTTGTTGGAAAAGCTAGATTGCAGATTTGTTGAAAAAGATAAATTATAAATACGAGGAAGCAAACTTTTATAGCAATAAGATGTTGTAAGCAACAATGGAAGATGACACTAATAGGAATAAATTTGCTGTGTATGCTTGCTAGCATACACAACAATCAAGCAATTTTTTTGCTGTGTATGCTAGCAAGCATACACAACAAAAAAATTTGCTTGCTTTGCTGTGTATGCTAGTAAGCATACACAGTCAATAAAATTTGTTGTGTATGCTTGCTAGCATACACACAAAAAAAAATTGCTTGCTTGCTGTGTATGCTTGCAAGCATACACAACAAATTTTATTGACTGTGTATGCTTGCTAGCATACACAACAAGCATGGATACACAACAAATTTTATTGACTGTGTATGCTTGCTAGCATACACAACAATCAAGCAATTTTTTTGCTGTGTATGCTAGCAAGCATACACAACAAAAAAATTTGCTTGCTTTGCTGTGTATGCTAGTAAGCATACACAACAAGCATGGATACACAACAAATTTTATTGACTGTGTATGCTTGCTAGCATACACAACAAGCATGGATACACAACAAGCATGCATACACAGTCAATTTTTATTATTTTGAAGAACATTTGGTCCTTTAGTTTTGTTGACATTATGAATCATGATGAATGTTATGAATTTATGACTGAAATTTAAATCCATTGATGTATCACAATTCACTATGATATAATCTTACTATGTTAGTGTTACTGACAAGTTGACACATGTTAGATAGTAGACTTTATTTAATTTTTATGTTAATATTAGTAATATGTATGTTATTGTTGTTAACTTTTTTATATCACTGTATCAATATGACATTCATTTTTATTTCAGTCTACAAATTACATGTTATGATGTTGATGTATCAATATGATGTAACATGTTAAATTGTTAATGTATGATTCATGAATCTATGCTTGAGGTCTGTAATGCATCTAGAGGCTAGAACTGCTCCCAAAATGTTGTTTAGAGGCTCATAATAGTTCATATAATGTTCAAGTTTGGGATTTATGGCTGTTTTCATGCCCATATATGTTACTCTCGTGCTGTCTTCTCCCACAATCAGCCCAAAATTAGAATTGAATGCTTTTTCAGGGCTGCTTGAGGCCACAAACAGACCCAAAATTTCCCATAGTGCTGTAAAAATGGTATAGACCTGTCTAAAAATTAATCTTGTCATAGGACAAAGATTTCTAATCCATTTACCAATTACAAGAAATCTTTGTCATAGGACAAAGATTTCTAATCCATTTACCAATTACAAGAAATCTTTGTCATTGGACAAATATTTCTAGAATGCCTTTGCTTGTAATTGGTAATAACCCCATTAAGTTGGGATCACTTAGAATACTAGGCAATATTGGGACACAATATACTACAGAATATGGACGAGAAAATGGCTCAAATGAAGACTAGACTAGAAAGGAAGATAAAATTTGTTAAAATAACTATAATAGTACAAAAGGGGACTTACTTCCCTATAGTTGATTTATTGGTGTCTCAAGCCCATCTTGATGAAGAAATGGTTTCCTAGAAGATCAAGTCTAAACTCTTCCTAGATTAACTAGTTTCATAAAAAAGAACTATAAAGATAACCAACAGTTTTTTTGCTCTTCTCATAGAGATGAATATTTTATTTTGGAAATGTATGTGACCTATTTGCTTAGTGGGGACAAGTACTGAATCCAGATGTCTCCATATGATTTTATATATGGAAGGCCTTACATAACCCCTCTAAGTTGGAATCACTTAAAGTACCAAGCAATTTTGGGACTCAAGATACTACAAGATATGGAAGAGAAAATGGCTAAGACAATGATTGTTTATAGAACTACGAGAATACAAAAGGGGACTGATTTTCCTGTAGCTTATTTAATGGTGTTTCCCACCCATATTGAAGAAGAAATGGTTTCCTAGAATATCAAGTTGCAATTATGCCTAGATAGCAGATTCAGGAAATAAAATTATAAAGATAACCATAAGCCTTTTCCAGTTCTTCTCATAGAGATGAATATTTCAATTTGGAAATGTTTATGTCCTATATGCTTGGAGGGGAGGTGTGATGAAACTAGTAAATGCTTTTTTGTTGTTGTTTCAAAAGGCTTAGCTTTATAAGTCAATATAATGTACAAAGAGCAAGCCTTTACATCACTGAATTTCCTCTTACCACGACAATGAGGAAGGCAATCATATCCAACTGGGCTGTAATAGTAGAGGACACAATGTACTCTCCTAGAAAGGAACTTAGCATAAATTTGAGCTTCCTAGTATTCCAAAAAACTTTGGAAATCCATTCAATTGAAACCCTTTTTAGGATCCTAAAAGTTGCTTTATATCTCTTTTTCCATGAATAGGATAGAGTAGTGATCCAGAGGACATGACAAATGGACACCAATAAATTTCACCCAGAACATAGCATAATTGCTTCTCAGCTCATAGAATTAGCCTAGAATTGGCTTTCTGCTCATTCTTTACTGCTAAAACACGCCTAGAACTACTATTCAATTGCATAAGTTAGCCCAGAATATGGATAGGATGATGCTTTCTATTGCTACACATGAGTTCAAGCACCAATAGAAGCCACTTCAAACTTTTTCTTCCACCTTTTTTTCCCATGAAAGATGGCACCAGAAAATTATTAATATATAGTGGTGTAAGATTTCAAAGTTAGGCATACATATTATGTTTAGTTATTGGGATTAAACCACATGGAAGACTTTAAAATTGTCCGACACTAGTGAATCAATTTCTTCTCAACCCCCAAATGGGCCTTAAAAATTAAGAATATATAACTAGTTACCTAATTCGTGACTATGAAAAATCATGCATAGGCCTGAAAATAATACAAATGAATTGGAAAATACTGCAAAATCATGCATAGGTCATGATGGGTGGTCAATTGGAGTTTTGCCGAGCTAAACTGGGCTAATTCTTGGTGAACAACATTCTAAGCACATCGCAACCTCTTAAGCATAAGTAGACAATATCTAGGTCTACTACTGTTTTGAATAATTCTAGGAGCCTTATTATAATTCCTAGGTTAGTTCTATTCATAAAGGCTAGCAGTAGGAGCTTTGGTTTTCAATTGTGGCCAGAAAACTATGCATGTTTTCATTTGTCTCTCTGCCTTCATAACAACAATCAACAATATTTTAGGGCATCTCTGCTTTGAGTTTTGGGCATGGCAGAGACCTGGAATATGGTCCATCCTATGGAAAAAATGCATCAATACATTGAGTTTGTCTTCCAGCACAAGGGGTGGGTAGAGGCTATAGGATCAATATTTCTTGGTCTGTTTTGGGAAATCTTTGACACACCATCAATGATGGACCTATAGCAGATTCTCCATTATATGGTCTCTGAGGAATAATTAGTGTGCACAGCAGCGATTATTGGTGAGAGATATTGTATTTTGATGACAAGAGCCAACTAGAAGTGTAGAAAAATTGTTACTGAGGTGATAGTGGGTAACACCCTTAGGTTATAGTTGGGCTAGCTTGTTTTTAGGGGCTTAATCACATGTGCTAGATGAAGTTGTAACAAGGACTTTGTAAAACTACTTTTGGTAGAGTTCATTAATAAATCATTGATGGAGTTGATTGTGTGCCAAATTGTAAGCATAACTTCTTGTGTTTTTTTTAGTTAACATAGCTCAAGGATTAAATGCAACCCAATGCTTATTATGCTCGGTGCACCCATTAGATTGCCTTTGCTTGCTTTGAAGAGAAGGTGGGCCCTATCCATACATACAAAATTGTATTTTATGTTGTAGGTTAGATATGCTTGACACTAGTAATGGAATTCAGGCATTTCTCCACCTATATAGACTCAAGATTCTTGTACAAATCACGCTTTCCACTTGTATGAGGATAGCAATTTTCCAATTCAATACTTTAAGGGTTAAACAATAAGAGTGACATACTGATATGCAACCTTCTTCAACCAAAATAATGGTAGCTTCTTCCTTATTCACCCCTTAGTATACTTAGTATAACATGGACTTAAAAGAAGGATTCACATAAACTTTGTTGGAAATTAATGGATAGTAGTCTAGACATATATATGCCAAAATGAATAGCACTGGAGGGATGGAATTATGAGGGATTGATGTCCAGAGAAGGAACGTTTTCTCCTTGTGTTGCATAAGTAAGTATTGTGGTTTTCAAACAATTGATCCAACATAAAATTTCAATAGTGGCATACTTTGAAAATCCTACCCTTTCCTTTCAGTTATAGAAATTGTCCTGATAATTCTATACATCCCTTTTCACCATTGTGGGGCCATAGGATAGCTAGGGTGCGGAATGGACATTGTAGTATAAACGAAACAATTATTCCATGAAATTTTTAGGTCTACATTTCCTTTGTCTATCCTCTATGTTTTCTCATTTCTGGCATATCCTTGCACCTTAGATCTGCAAACTCAGAACTGCATTATTTATTTTTTCCAAAATCTGCAAACCTTAATTTCCCTATTGTTTGTCTATTGTTATCTCTCATATGCCTCTCAGCATTTGGTTGTAACCCTAAACGATGGAAGTTTTCCATTCCATTCATGAATAATTCCATTCAATTGAACCCTAAACATGAATAATTCCATTCAATTCAACCCTAAATGATGGATCCAGATGCAACCGATACAACCTCAAAACCAGAATGGCTATCGGGACAAGATTTAGACGGGAGTTTGTTGTGATGAGTTGGAGGTTTTTCTAAGTTATATGTAAGCCTACGATTGTAGAGTAAGGAGAGAGGAGTGGCTAAGAAAATGAATAATCAGACTAATGTAGACTGGAGAACTGACCTAGAAGTTGTGTGATCAGGTCGGTGTAGTGTTAGAAGCTCTCAGAATGTGAACTCATCTATAGAGGTTGGATAAAGTAATGCATTTCATCGGATATTCGACATATATCCTATACCACCGACATCTTAAATTCATTTATATGACTTTATCCATGTCTATAGGGAGCACAGTATGAGTGCAGACCGTTTATCCAAGGAAGCATTGAATATGAAGGATGGATTCCTCTCCTTCTTGTAACTTTTAGAAGGAGAAATCATTGAGGAAGGCATGATACAGTTAATTTAAGAGCCTTTTGATTTGTGTGGAATAGTCTTTTTTGTCTCTTTCTACTATGGGATACATTAGCATATTTCTTGTTTTAGCTAGGGATACAGAGTTTGTTTTCATCCCCTCAGGGGTGTGTTTTCTCCACCCTCTATTCCTCCTCAGATAAGCTATTTGGGCTCTTTATGTTCTTCGTGTGGTATTGCTACTTCAGTCATATTGGGATTGTGGGTTCCGTCCCTCCCCTTGAGATATTTTTTGATACTTACGATCTCCATTCGTTAATGGACTGACTTATTTCCAAGACTATGTAAAATTTACCTTTTATTCGCTACTGAATATCAAGCTGGAACACCTCTTTTTCTTCTGAAAAAAAGATACAGAATATTTGCAACTGATTTTATCACATATATTGAGATCCGTAAACTGGGTCTTTTATATTTTTGGGTGAGGAAACAAACTAAATTAAAATAGGTACACCTAAGAATATTGTAAAAAACATAGTTTGTATTTAGAGATTAATTGGCTGAAGCATTTGATATGGAATGACTTGATATATATATCGTGTTAAAGGACTATGTGTTGAATTGTGATACTAGGGAATTATTGATATTATTCAGGATAATGATATCAACATTATGTCATCTTTATAAGTCTTTCTAAATTTTTTGCTTGTATTTTGCTATTATTTTCCAATTTCTTTTTCCAGCCATGGTACTGCAGGTAGAACCAAATAGGTATTTGTCAGACCTGTCTTCCTCCAGGGAGGGGAGTTTGGGAAGGCTGGAGGAAAGTGAGACATCCAGTAGGTCTACAAGTTCTATATCAAATAGATGTCTTAATATCAGAAGAAAATTCAATGAACGCATGGAATTTTTTCTCAAAGGAGGGGGGTCATGTTCCTATGATGATGAGACAGTAGGAGACAATGAGGTGCCCTTACGGTACAAACACCTAGTGAAAAAATGGGTTCCTAGGGATCTTCCTCAAGTAAACACTAATTTTTGTGTGAATGAGAGGATATATAGAATTGCACCATCGTCATTACATGGATTGTGATTGTTTTACATGGATGGCATAAATATTGGATACGGTAGATGTACATAATTGATGTAGTATGTTGGACCCTCTTACAACTACAGTGATTGGATGCGCCTGGTCCAATATACACGAAGTATGCGTAGATATGGGTTGTCAGCAAATTATATACAACTGAAAGACAAAGCTCAAAATAAAGGAGCAACGTTGTACATTGACGGAAGGCCAAAAACAACTGGTAATATTGCGGGGTTAATAAACAGTACACAACCAGGGTCTACACTTAAGAAACCCAACTGCATATTCGAGTCACGTGAAGGAAACTGTGTCTTTTTATGTGCCATTAAATGAACAGCCGCTGGAAAAGAACTGCTTATTAATTACAATTTGAATTGTGTAGATACAAACACAGTTAGTATGGTTGTGGTACATCCAACAATTTACACAACCTTTTATTAATTATTTTAACATCTATAGGATTTTTCGTTAGCATATAATTATAATTTCTAATAAAATTCCTATGTTGACTTCACATAGAGGTGATGGGGGGATCACCACCCCAGCAGAAGGTGAGAGGAGTACACGATCCATGAGGCAACATGTATACATCAAAATGTTATGTTTTAAAATTGTTTTAGTGAATATTCTGGTTTCGTCAGGTAATTTTTAGTGTGTTTTTGATGTAGGGTTCTCTCAAAGGAACTTCCCTCTCCGTAGATGTTAGTAGACCTGAATCAAAAATTGTTTTAGTGAATATTCTGGTTTCGTCAGGTAATTTTTAGTGTGTTTTTGATGTAGGGTTCTCTCAAAGGAACTTCCCTCTCCGTAGATGTTAGTAGACCTGAATCAATGTGGCAGGTATACATCAATATTGCCATTGCAATAATTTTAGGATGGACAAACCTATATGTTGTTATGTATTTTCATTAATATATTAGGTTCGTTTATATAATATTATCTATTTTCCTTGCAAAGTGTTGATCAGGGAAGCCAACCAGCTATTGATCAGCCCTCTGTAGCATCGGGGCAATAGGTAAAAATGAATCTAATTCTCCATTTGAAATACTTTAAAATCGTACACATGTATATCGTGTAGCCAAATGTTTATTTTGTTATGTATTTTTTCGTTTTTATGTTTGTGTTCATGATGGTAATGTTGTTTACTTTTTTTGCAGGTTGATGACCGAGGAAAGTCGCCAAATGTTGATTAGATGACTGGAGCCTCGAGGAAACCTGTAAACCTAAATGTAATTCTACATTCTAAATACTTCAAAATTGTACACATATAAAACATGTAGCATAATGTTTATTTTTGTTATGTATTTGTTAGCTTTTACATATTGTGTTCATTGTGATAATGTTCTCTACTTTTTTTGCATGTGGCTGATTGGGGTAAGTCCCTCGCTGATGATTAGACCACACCCTCATCTAGATATCAGGTAAACCTAGATGTAATCCTATGAATTTATCATGATAGACAATTTTTGTTAATATAATTTTCTGCGCACACTATTGCTTCAAAGACTAATCAATGTTTTATATATTTCTGTTGTAGACATGGGATTCGGTTTATGAAACACCATCTCAACACTCTTTACAGTTTGAGGTCTCCCAGTTGATGAAAGATAATGAAATCACTAGGTTTACGGACCCGTCGAGGGTGCTACAGAAGACCATGGAAAAAAAATGAGGAACTGCTTCTTCTGACATTGACAGTTCCATAAATAGAAGAGATCAAATCAAAGATTCAATTGTTGTTACAGATATGTCGACAATTGAAATTAATTTCCCAAATAATAATGTAAATTCATTTAGAACTTTATAATATTTAATTTTATATTCTATTGAACTTATAAGACAATGGTTTGTATTTATAGGAAGTTATGCAGATTTACAGTGGTGGTCAAGGCGTTGTTGGTCCCAGTGACCAAACACTAGTACAAGTGATCAATTTTGCCACGGCAAAAACGTGGCAATATCCACGGAAAAGCGTGGATATTGCCACGTCTAAGTGTTTTTTGTTCCGTGGAAACTATTTCGTCGCAATAGAGACGACCCCTAATTTGCGTCGCAAGAGCGACGACCCCTTCCCGTCGCTATAGCCATGCTCTGTACAAGGTTTTAAAAAAAATGGAAATCCAAGCTGTCGCTGTAGCCACGCAATTTCGTCGCTATACCCACGCCTTTCCATCGCTATAGCCACGCTCTGTACAATGTTTTTTAAAAAATGGAAATCCAAGCCGTCACTATACCCACGCCATTCCGTCGCCATACCCGCGCCGTGCCGTCGCTGTATCGACGGTGGGAGAAATTTTAAAAAAAAAATTTACTTGCTGCCGTCGCTATACCCACGCCATTGCCGTCGCTGTATCGACGGTGGGAGAAATTTAAAAAAAAAAAAAATTACTTGTTGTTGTCGCCAGCTTATCAATATCCTTCTGTTTCTTAAAGGAATCATAATGTGTGGTGCCATCTTCCTTCTCACAACGCTCTTTAGACCACTCAAGCTCTGCCATAAGTCAATGTTTGTATGTTTCTTCCAAATTGAATGTTGAAGTTTAAATTGTTGTTGTTTCAAACTTAAAGTATAAGCAGTGCTTGATTCATAGAGTTAAAGGTTGTTCACATATCATACGAAGCGTGACAACATACGAGGTGTATTGGGTTCAGATTTAGTTTTCACTGAACTTACACATCCCTACCAAAAGCAAGTTTATATATATATAAACTTACTTATCAACTAGCATGAAATACATGAAATAGTTATTGCAGTACTGCAAGACAGTCATGGATATTAGTAATGGTTGTAGTGGTAGGCTAGAGTCATTTCACTAACAGACCCTTGATATTTTTTCCAAATTGACAACGCTCTTCTCCACCGCCCTTAATCCACATCGCATACCAAATATGAGATGGTGTGCACATATTTATTTCTCTATGCACTAATCCTTTAGATGAACATATTTCCTAAGAAATTTAATGGAATATTTAATATGCTTCACCAATCTTAGATATGGACGTATCAACAATCATGTTAAGGTTTGTTTCCCAATGATAACATACATGTCTGTAAATTAGCTAGATTAGGGCTCGCTCACTTACATATACACATGTGTCTCTTCCTTTCCCTTGCAAAGTAGTTTAGTTGAGACTCGGTGTGCCCTGTGTGAACT
>LPNX010842907.1:82232-103292 GCA_001517045.1 Pseudotsuga menziesii | reverse complement strand
CTCAAAAAATCCAAGTAAGTTGAGGGATGCCTGATTTTTCAGGTTTCTATTGCATCTAACGCGCCAAAAAGGTCCATCATCTTCTTGCACTCACCCATACCTGAAAAATGGAATGATGACATCATCATTCTATTTTTTCAGGTATTTCTTGTTTTTGGGGGAGCAGGGTCTGTCAAAAGTTTGCTAAGTGGTACTCGTTGGATGCGGAATTTAATTCCACATCCAACGAGCTCTCCCGATCAAAATTTGAGTAAAACCACAGGGAGATATGTCAAAAATACAAACAAAAAAGTAGTTTTTTTCTTTTCTTCCTCCAAAATTAATAAATATTATTTTATTATTTTAACTATTATTTTATTAGTTCATTTTAGGAGGCCCATTTTGAGTTGAAATTTCCTCTAATGAGAGTATTTTGCGAATGTGACAAGACTATGTATAAATAGAGTGGGTATGTCTCAATAGAACTATGTGAAAAATGATGCACCCTAAATTGAGATGTTCCCAGGAGATAGTGGAATTGAACTAGAGTCGGGATTTCTAAGAAACGGAAGAATATTTAGATGCAGGTTAGCGATGAAATAATCCCTTAGGAAGAGGGATTTGTAGCATGAATAGATAAGAAGAAGGATACGAGCTTGCATCACACTTGGACGAAGGGTCTTGCGACGAAGAAGAAGAATAGAAGTTGACCTCTGAAGGAGACGAAGAGTCAAAAGAGTCGATTGAAGCTCCAGAAAAAGAACCTGGTTACAACTCCCCTACATCATCGCATACATCGCCAGAGGGAAGATCTAGAGACTTATCTCCAAGTGCATTTGTAAATACAAGTAGTACTAACGTTGTAAATAGTGGACAAGGGATTTCGACTAGCCAAAATTTTGTTCTGACTGTACTGGCAGTAAATACAATGGATGGAGCTAACATTAAGTTACCAATATTCAATGGAAATGGGTTGGAGGAACCATAACAACATTGGTTCCTTTGTGAAGCTGTGTGGACTGTGCGACAGATCCAGGATGATAATATGAAGAAAGAACAGATGATCATGATTTTGCGAGGTTGTGCGCTTGGTTGGTATATGAATTTTCCATATGTGCCAGTACGAGTTGTCTAGAAAACACTCAACGGGATTTGAGTGGGTATGATAGATGAGTTCAAGAAGCCAAAGTTTGAATCCAAGTGCATCACTGAGATCAAATAAATTAAGCAGCTACCGACAGAATCTCTATGGGGATTTGACCAGAGATTTAACTCCTTCCGTGCCCATCCTAGAGTTAACACGTGTCCTTTATAAAAAATAAAAAAAATTATTAAAAATAACATGTCGTCTTAAACTAAATTTAAAATATTTAGAATTGCATATATATAAAACAACATAAATTAGATAAACTAAAACCATAAACATTGGTTTACACATTTCCTCAACATTTCCACTATAAAAAAGGGTTTACACCTTGAGAGATTTGATCCCCCTCAGTGCTTGGTAGATCCCCTTTTAGATGCATGTATTATGGTTTTAAATATCAAGCATTAGAGAGATAAAGAAATGTTAACCGGTAAAATAACATAAAATCCAGATAAAGGATTGTTGAAATGTTCTTGGTAGTTTACTATTAGAAGTGATCGGTTGAAAATCCTCCCTACTACAAATTTGCTAGTTTACTGTCAAGTTAACATGCAACGACATGTGGCAATGTCAGGGACAATGCCACGATGTGGCTCTTGTTTTGTTTAGGGATGTAAAGTAATAAAAGTGTTACCAATAGCTAAGAGAAATTTAGAACAAAGTTTTACAATTTTATACTGAAATATTTCATTTTGGGGTTTTCTTCTTGAATGTGTACCAAGTTAGCTATTAACCTTGTTCATACTTATTAGATGAATGGAATCTCTAACCAAATAAAGAATGCCCATAGAGAATTTATGTTAATGTCTGTAATATCAAATCCCAACCCAACACCCATCACAGGAAAATGGAACCTTCAACTTTTCTTCCCAAAGGTATATGTGAGGGCATTTCAAATGCTAATAAGATAAAAGATTATACATGCTATTTTTAACTATAAATTTATAAATTAATAAAATTGAGCTTTTTTTTCCAATATATCTTTTTATATCGATACTTTGGTAGAAAAAACTATAGCCTATTACCCCAACCACCTAATCTCCAAAAAGAACCTTGAAGAAATTAAGCTATATTATTTACTAATAATAATAAATGAAAACATGATATTCATAACCTTTCGAATGGAAATAAATATATACACAATGTGATATGCATAAGCTTTTCAATAAAGTTGGTTAATTAGTTTAATTAGTTTTTAGCTCAAACACAAACGTATTTATGTATTATTTTCAAATAATTAAATCTGCGAATTTATATAGAAGTTCACCAACCACGAATTAGGCAGGAAAATATTTCCATAAAAATACTTCTTGAAAAGAACTGGAAAATATGAACAATGTCTTCCATGACTAATGTGAGTGTGTTCTTAGTAATCTTGATCGACTAGTTTTCCACGTATGACATGGAGTGCACTTTGTGCGTTGAACTTAACTTAATAAAAAGAGACAAAGATAAAGTTTGAATGTAATATGATAAAAAAATTCAAATTCATTGATTTCCATAGAGACTTTACCCGTTTTGAATGTCTTAAATTGTGGACAATCCGGAAAATCAGGTTAAAATGTGAGCAATCCGGAAAATCAGGTTTGCAATCTCAATCACTCGTATCTTGTCTTTCTTTTCTATACTTTTTGAAACTCTGAACATAACTTTTTAGCTGCATTGTGGGGTCGTCGGGTTCAACGAAACTAACAAACGTAAAGCAAAGCAACCGATAGAAAGAAAGAAAAGTAATTTATACGATATCGGATGGCGAATGAAATTAGCAGAAACATAAGCGTTAATAGCAAGTCGTGTATGGCCAACTGCAACCATAAAGCCCAGACAGATATATAAAGCCTCTCTAAAAATCTTCAATTTGTAATTTTTGATATTGAAATTTCGTTCATTATTTATTTCAATAATTTGGTAGAGTTAAAATTCACCCATATTTATGGTTCATATTCGAAGGAATCCAACACCTAATTATTATGTAATAATGATAAGTCTTAAAAGAATGAAGATGGCTAAATATTTAAGGAAATCTCACATTAAATATTATGTATTAATTATAAATCTTGAAAGGAGTGGTTGTTAAATAAATAATGTGAATAAATATTTATTAAAATGTTGAAAAAGAATAAAAAGATGGTATAAAATGCAGATATTGTACATGGATTACAACAAGTGAAGAGATTGTAGAGATTGTATATGACCTAAAGCAAGTTAAGTTAAAGGGCTACCTAGAGTAGATTTATGTAATAACTTGGAAGAAATGATTTTTCATTACAAGCTTAATTGGAGATATAGCATAAAGAAAATGATTAATGGAGGGTGAAAGACTTAGACTTGAAAGCAATTGTAACTTAGGGGACGTTTGGCTTTTGGATAAAAAAAACTCTTTGTTTCGTACTCTAGTGATAATATTAAAAGTATTATTACATGAAATTCAAGAAGTTGTGATGCAATAAGAATTAGAGGACAAGATAGAATTAATATATTTTAAGGAGGTGATCAAATCTACATTGCTAAAATGAGAGAGAGTTACATAGTAAACAATGTGCTAGACAATTCCTTACACTTAGTGGGATGAAAAAAATTGGCATCTTGAAGAAGAAAATATTTTTCTCATAAAAAAACATGCAATTCCTACCTTCTTAACTTTTTAACTCATCACAAATGTGGTGATCTAGGAGTGTTTCTCTTAAAGATTTTAGAACAAAAAAATTTAAATTAAAAAGAAAAACCAAAATGATTCCTTTCATTTTTTAAGATCAGAAAGCTAATAATCATCCTCATCACCATTATCAAATAAAAGTATAAACATTTTACATATTAATAGAAACATCACATTTTACATATCAAAGAAAAATATGCACATATAATATTAACATAAGTTGTGATTTAAATTAAATTTTACTTAATTAAGTTACAACTAATCTAAATATAATTTAAATAATAATAAAAATTACATATAAAAAGATGATATCCTCACATAATTTAACAAAATCAATTTTAATTTATAAAACCTTAAAAATTATTAATTAATTTTGTAACATTTTATTTTTAAAAAATAATTATGTTTTTATACTTAAATTATAAAATATCAATGTGATACTTTTTAAATAAAATTTATTTTTCATTTTCATTTCATATATATATAAACAAAATTAAAATCAACATATATTTAACTTAAATTGAATTGAGATCCATCAAACACACAAAAAAAAGATGTTAATTAAAATTATATATATATATATATCCTGGTGGGAAGAATCTAGTTGTGAACATAACCTCTCAGGGTCAAATCCTTAACTTGAGTGGCTATACATTGTTATATAAGGGCCTCACTTATGTCCTTGTCTGGTTAGCTCAGTAATCAAAGCTAAAGTGTCGCTCAAGCCAATGAAACAACTTGAAAAGAAAAAAATTACATCTCTTAGCTGATCTTCTGGACCCTTTACATGGTTCTAGAACATAATTCCAATCTTTTTTTCTAAACTTCACTAAAAGCCCAAAACTATAATAACAAAACTATAAGCTCTACTCCTTTACTATTCAGAAACAAGGAAACATACATAATATTTATTCAAGTCTAAGTGACTATCAAAAGAGACATATGTTAATCTAAAAATTCAAAACCTTCTTGGATTAGTTCATCATACGAGGTTCACTTTTATTTTAATTGAAAAATTTGAAGATTGTAATTTCCCTTTGCTGAAAACCCTCAACTCACCCATAATTTTGATTTCCCTTTGCTGAAAACCCTCAACTCACCCATAATTTTGATTTCCCTTTGTTTTTTTTGTTTTTGGTGATTTGGACAATGAATCTCTCTCAATTAGAAACAGCTAATTTTGAATTGTTTTTGCTAAATATTTAATATTTTAAATTTTTTTAATATCTAAAACTATTTTACAATTTAAAAATACAATGTGAACAATATAAAGATTTCATCACACGGTAGTAATAAAAATATAGATTAGATCCAATTTGAAAGGTTTCGAGACTTATATATATTTCACAATAATAACATTGTACCATAGCACTCTTTGCTAGAAAAGTTTTCATAGATTCGTGGTTATCCCGGCTTTGCTAGAAAAGTTTTCATTAGATTCGTGGTTATCTTTTTAGGGCCCAATCTCTTGCTGCCTTTGTTGTAACAAATCTTTTCTATTTGATAATGGCAATTTTCTATCTTTTCTGATCTTGACCATCGTTTCACTTCATAGAGTGTGTCAATACATAGGAATGGTTTCAAAAATTGATTTATCTAATAATCAATAATAATTAATATTTTTATTAATAAGTGTCTCATATATTGATTTATCTTTTCTTATTTTTTTTATAATATAAAGTTTAGATATTTAAAATCTTAGAAAAAAATATATTAAAATAAATATTTTACAAATTAAATTAATTATTTTCTACCTAATTTTATTAAAGAATATTTTATATTTTTATTGATTTATTTTCATTCATGAAACTAATCTTAAATGTTTCTTCAATAACCATTTCTAAACATTCATAAACGAAAGGACATCCTAAACAAAAAGGATATCATCTAAAGAGTAGACGAGTTTAAGCTATCGAGCCAATCTTTACCCTTTTCCACTCCATTTTGAACCCACAACTTATTCACACAATCCCTCAACAACAAGGAGAATTAGTCTAGCAAAGAAAACACAACCTTTTCTTAGCCTTCGAGATGAAGTGATAAAACCTAAGACCAAACCATTAACAAAGATAGAGAAAAGAAAACATAAAAAAAATCCTATAATCCAATTTAGAAAAGAAACACATTAAGCTATATGAATGAGTATAAGATGAACAAACAACAACTAACCGTGTTATGTGTTAAGCACAAGTCAATATTGATCACCATCTCTTCCATCTCCTTTGTATTAATGAAATGATAGTCCTCTTCAACTACCCATATTGCATCATGAATCAACACATCATTGAACAAAACAAATTGATCTTTTGAGATTGTTTTTGAAAGGGCCATTTTCAGTGTTCTAGTTGTAGTTTTGGAGATGGTATTTTATGAGGATTTGTAAAAAGGATTGGCCTTGAACTCCTCAAAGGATGATGGCTCATCCTTTTTAAAATCTGTGAAGGTAAAGTTGATAAAGCCTTGACTTTTACTCAATACTCTTGATTCCTCTACAACATTGAAAAAATATTCTTCAATAAAATTGTGGAATCATACAAAGAAGTCAATATAGCATACACTTCTACAATACAAGGTTATAACGCTAATGATTTGCATCAATTTAGCCTTCAAAACATCTATGAGATTTTTTATGGTGTGTTTTATGATTTCAAGTTGGGTGTTTAAATCTTATTTGGATAATAATACTATCATATTTGTGTTGTATTTGCAATGCTTAAACTTTTAGTTATTTATTTTTTGTTTGTCTATCGGTGGCTACACTAGTCCATTTTTTGTGCCACCAAATTTCAAGATTCCAAAATAGAATGCTCACTTGTTTTTGTTTTAACTTTTGATTTCCTTCACCATTTCTCAAACAAATAATATGGTGCATTAGAAGAAAGAGAGATCTATAAACTCATATAAAAAAATCAAAATTCCATTAAGTTATTCCACTAAAGTGTTGCAGGCACACATGACATCCTTTTTTTATAGTTTTCTGACTTCAATAAATAAATAAATAAATGAAAACATCATTAATAATTTCAAAAAAATAGTATTTCACTACTAAAAGATGTCCTCTACATGTGTTAAAAAATTATATATGTGTGTGTGTGTGAATTCGATTATATTATAAACAAGAGGTACAATGAAGAGAGGCATGTTGTGAAGTAGACACAATCATATAGTTTAACATTATGGTTAAAAACTAAATTATCTATTTTTTTTAGTGAAAAAAAATAGTCATAAGAATTAAAGAAAACATAGTCAAGTTATAATGCTTCCAAACTTACAGCCTTAAGACTAAGTCATAACAAGTAACTATGTTACTATAATAACATAAAGCTACAAAGCAAACAAATACCAATTTATCTATCTAAACCCTTACAGAAACTTACACAAGGTATAAAACTAATATTTCAGACTATCTTGAAGGACAAAAAGAATATCCCTCAAAAGATGTCAACAAGCCCTTCAAAAATCAAGTAATCTTCCAAAAATTCTTTAAAATGCAACATCCC
Organism: Pseudotsuga menziesii; assembly: GCA_001517045.1. Lineage (NCBI taxonomy): Eukaryota > Viridiplantae > Streptophyta > Pinopsida > Pinales > Pinaceae > Pseudotsuga > Pseudotsuga menziesii. Next base: position 96,010 of record LPNX010842907.1, on the reverse strand, counting down.
TTCCTTGCTCTGCACAACATATTTAGATAACCTATCTGCTTCTTCATTAAAACATCTATAAATATGCGTGAAAGAGATTTGATGGAATGATTCAATCAAAGACTTGACTCTACCACCCCATTGGTTTAGCTGAGAAACCTGAAAGAGTAGTTTCCTTTAGCCCATTCAATAAATACCTTTGAATCGCCAAAGATCTTGATAGAATCAATCCCAATTCTTTCAGTAAAGAAAAGAACTCCCCACATTCCCATCATTTTTGGTCTAGTATTACTTCCAACTCCACTACCCATCCAAAGATTGAAAAGTGGCAGTCATTAATCTTTGTTACCATACCACTTCCACATCTGCTAAAAACCAAATTATCTATCTATTCATTGATTGTTAGAGTGATTGGAGAGAAAATAGGAGGTACCGAGGGTTCAAACTAACTCTCATAGGCTAGGATTTATAGCTTGAATTAACAATTCACTGAGATAAAAAGACCCTATTAACCATTGAAGTAAAGTTGAGAGTAAGTTGGAACCAAACACTTGGAAAATTAGTTGGTTATGGGCATGATAATCACATGAGGAATGATAATAACATGAGGAATGATAATAACATTAAGAATGATAAGTACTGAAAAGGATCAAACCCAGAAAGGAACCGACAGTCGAGGGGAAGGAACTTGTCATTGGCGATAGTCATAACATCTAAAGAAGATGTATGTACAACAAAGGACTTGGTGGCAATGTGAATGTCAAGTGGCTACTCAATCATTTTATGTATCATGCAAAGAGGTGGGTAGACATCGGGCACACGTATTGGGGATAGAATTGTATTTACGCTGTAGGCGTTTTCTCAATGAAAGAAGTTGTCCCAAAAGATTCCTCATCTCCATGGCCATTAACATCACGACATGTGTCGCCTAGTTATTGGTGAGATTAATCGTTAAAATTTCTGGTTATTATATCCCGTGATCCGACAGGGATGAAAGAAGGCGACATACAGTTGATTGGTTGATTTTTTCTGTTAGACTTTATTCTGTCTATCCACATTCTTTTCGCATAAGCTCTTCCTCTGCCAATTCCATGCTTATCTTTAACTCGCTCTACGTTCTTTTTTTTTCAGTCTAGCTCTACATTTGGCGGAGATTAAAGAACCAAAGAGAAAATTCAGGTTATTGCAGCAAGTACCAAATTCAAAAATCACATATACAATTTTTTTTTATGGCAAGGAACATAAAAAATTGTCAAATTCAAACCTCATTGTTTTTTTCACACAGTTTACACATAGTTTTCACACCTATTTGGGATACGCCAACGTCGAAAGTCGGAAATACTATCTTCGACGTTTCTTTATTTGAAAATAGGAAACTTCGGAGATCGAAAAATGTATCAAATCGTATCTTGCAGAATCCGAAATCGGACCATATGGTGTTTTTGCAATTGTACCGGTAATTGCCGATTTTTAATTTTGTTACGTCATGTCGTTGTTAAATTTCGTGGTTCTTATATCCCGCAATTGGGCAAGGACAGAGCATGGACTTTAGGTGAGGAAAAAGGCACATGGAGTTGATCGGTTAAGTACACGTTCAGAAATCGCTCAGGATTTATTTTGTCTATTCGTATGGATTTGATCGGTACCGTCTTTTTTTCGCCAAGTGGATTGCGTGTTTTCATGACACTTCTATCTGTTGTTGTGCCTGAATGGATTGATCGACTCAATATATTTATTTTCAATTGCAGATCCTTCTTTCCAGTTGGTGTTTACCGTGTTTTTTCGACAGGTGGCTTCCATGTTTTCACTACACTTCTATATGTTGTCCTAAATGACCGGTGCTGGAAATTATTTTCAATTGAGGCTTTCGGACAATTTTGCAGTTCATTTCTCTTAATTTGGAATAGCTCTTGCGAATATTTTCCCTTGCGAAGATTTTCTGAGTTTCAGTTTATTTGGGTTTAGGCTATGATTTTCTGCAGCGCTTTTGTGCGTTTAAAATCTCAGTTTGGTGTCAATTTGGTCATGGTTTTTTTTAACTGTTGGTTCAGGTGATGAAAGACACTTTGCCCATGTCTCTTCATTCACATTAATGCTTCATCAATGCATTGTTGTTCCACTAATGCAATAAACTTTGTCATTTTTGATAAACATGGGGTTGTATCTTCAATTTTCCTCATGTAATGACGATCTACAAGATCTTCTTACATGGTTTTGTTTGACTGCTAGTTCAGGTGATGAAAGACACTTTTCCCATGTCTGTTCATTCACATTAATGCTTCATCAATGCATTGTTGTTCCATTAATTGAATAAACTTTGTCATTTTTGATAAACATGGGACTATATCTTCAATTTTCCTCATCTAATGACGATCTACAAGATATTCTTACAATATTTCATTTATCACATTCGCTGCTACATTGCCTTTTCTTTCCACATATAAAGAGGCCTTTAGGTAATCACTATTTCTTACTATTTATTGTGTTCCATCTACACTATGAATTTCCATCAGAAGATTTTGAAGTTTGCTAAATTTGTAGGTATTCCTTAGTTCGTCATTTAGCCTACTAGATCGTGAAACACTGTTGCTGCGTTTTAATTGAATGTGACTCTTGCTTTGTGCAAAAAGATTGTGGCATGTATTGGTTATGTCATGCCTGTCAATAAAATCTTAGGTATTAGTTTTTTGCCTAATTTAAAATGTTCCTTATGAGATGGTGAAACACCCTTCCTGTGTTTCAATTGATTCTTAAAATAGGCATAAACTTATCGAAGGAATAACTTTTGTGAAAAAAATAAGAACAATGAAAATAAAGCGTGAAAATCAGGATTTGGAAATCCAAAATGTCTGAAATAGGAATATTGACATGTTCCTATTTGAACACATACGATTTCTTGATATGTTGCGAAATTTGATATCGAAATATAGCATGTTCCTTATTGCTACAAAATACGACATAGATTTCCAAACACCGAAGTGTCGAAAATTGGAAATAGCAACATCGACATCTTTGTATTTGAACACATAGGATTTATGTATATGTTGCAAAATCAGAATATTTTGAACCTCTCTAAATTTGCAGGTATTGCTTACTTCTTCATTTAGTCTGCTTATTGGATGGTGAAACACCGTTGCTGTGTTTTAATTGAATGTGACTCTTGCTTTGTTGCAAAAATATTGTGCAATGTATTGGTTATGTCATGCCTGTCAGTAAAATGTTAGGTATTAGTTTTTTGGCTAATTTAAAATTTTCCTTATGAGATGGTGAAACACCCTTCCTGTGTTTCAATTGATTCTTACTTCCTTGTTTCCTTCCTGTATGTTGCAAAATCATCCATTTTCTGATTTCCAGTTGCAAAACATAAGACAAAAATTTTCCAATTCCGAAATGTCAGAAATTTACAATAGGAACATGGACTTGTTTGTATTTGAACACGTACAATTTCTGGAATCTGAAATGTCGGTTATTCAAAAACATAGCACATACGATTTATGCAATCGTAAAGGTCGCAAAGTCGAAAAATATGCTTTTCCTTGTTCGCAAAACATAAACAAATTAAAAATGTATTTGAGTTCAAATGTTATTTATTCAAATGTATCTACGGATCGAAAATCAGGAAATAAGATAAATATAAATGAGACAAATACTTTTCCAATTTCCGCATTCGAAAATCGGAAATCAGACCAATACACTTGCGAGAAAAAATGGTATGAGTTTTTTCATTTACGATCTTTGATTTGTTTGAACCTGAGTTTAAATTAGGTGAAATTATGCATTTTCAACTCTAAATGTCGGAAACCTGAAATAGGAACATCGACATGTTTGTATTTGAACACATCGGATTTCTGGATATGTTGCAAAATCAGAAATTGAAATATAGCGTGTCCCTTATTGGAAAACATAGGACATACATTTCCGCATTCCAAAATGTCGACAATCGGCAATAGGAAAATGGACATCTTCGTATTTCAACACATACAATTTCTACTCGATACGTTTATAGATCAAACAGATTGAAACCAGAGTAATTAAATATGTAAATGAATAACAACAACCAAAACAATGAAATATGTTAATGCGAAGAATTTTGTTTTTATATATCCATTTTATACCAGACAAATGATTACGTTAAATTCCAATTTTTTTTTTTCATTCTCTGTTTCATTTCGCAGGAAAAAATAACCATTACGTTATGGAGACTATGGTAACTGAAGATTCTATTTCACTATTGCTACATGGTGATGTCAACCTTTCTCCACTGGTACAGGTCTTCGCATTAAACCAAGTGAATTCACTCAACTCATCATCTATTCAGTTCTAAATCTCTATTTCAGATGGCCTTCACAAGCATGAGCTACTTCTTCCAATTATATATAGTCATCTTGTAGAAAATGGAAAACTAAATAAAGGAACTGTAATCAAAATTACCCAATGTTCATGCAACATTGTACATAATATAACGTACCTTCAATTTCCTCTATCTTTTCCTCTCAATCAGTTTCACACTATTCATGCATTCAATGTTTGTCTTGCATTCATGTCTAATATACTTCATCTCATAGGACTGTGGCATTGATTGCACTCGAGGTTGTCATAGTGGATGCAACAATTATTTGAGATCTTGCACCTCACCACTTACCTGTAGCTTCTCCTTCTCAAAGTAGTTGTTCTGTTCCACTAAGTACTAGCTCAATAAATCAAAACCCTGGCTTCACTGGATCGACTATCCCATTCACATCACTCTCCTCTTCTACCAAAGTTTGGAACATTCAAGGCTGAGTTACTACCAAGACAAATGTACATGAATATGGAATCCAACGAGGATATGGAAAAGTGTTTGGTTTTGACCTTGTTGATGCTTCACACAATGAAATACATATATCTATGTTCAATGAATTGGCACTCTCTTTGTATGACCAAATAGAAATTGGAATAGTGTACATTGTATCAAATGGCACAGTTAAAGCATCCAACCTAATTTTCAACCATTTGAAAAGCCATAATAAGATTTTTCTAGGTTCCACTTCAACCATTCAAGGATGCTTAGATGAATATCCCTTAATACCTTTATGTTGCTTTAAATTCAAAACTATTAAGGAGATTCAAACTATACTAGTAAATTCCATGGTTGACCTTCCTGGACTTGTCATTTCAGTTTCACCTACATCCACGATACGAAAATGAGATGGTGTTGAAACTGTTAGGCGAACCATTGGACTTTGTGACATGTCAAGCTACAGTATTGACATAACACTTTGGGGAGAGCATTGCCAAATTCAAGGAGATGAGCTTTCTAGCCTTTGCGGTTTACCTACTCCTCTAGCAATAGTGATCAAGGGCGATCGTGTTACAGATTTTAATGGAAAATATGCTGGCACTATTTCAAACTCTACTATATTTATAAACCCAAATATTGAACAAACATCAGTTCTCCAAAGATGGTATAATGACAATGGATTTCGTTCAGCATCTCCATCTTTGAGTCGCAAATTCAGTGCCTCTAATTCTGCTCATCGAAAAGTCATTACCATCAATGAGCTACAAACTCTTCAAGCATCTGAAAAAGCTGTTTGTTATTCTCTTGCTGCAAACATCACAAATGTTAACATGGATGACTTTCATTTCCTTTCATGCCCTCTTTTTGTTGATGGTATACAATGCATGAAAAATATTGTTGACAAAGTTGGAGACATTTGGCATTGTGGTAAATGTGATGGGGAGTTTGCTGAATGTGACTACTGATATATCCTAAAGGTTGACTTGGAAGATGTAACTGGAAATATTCATGGTCTGATCACTTTTGATGATGCTGCAAACCAACTCATGGGCATCTCAGCAAAATACCCGTGTCTTCTAACAACTGAATCAACATCAATTGCTGAAATAGTCCAGAGAATCTGCAAGAAACAACTACTTCTTACTCTTTTAATTAGAACATAGACATTCTCCGGAAATGCACGCCTAAAAATTGTAATTGTGATGGTTGAAAATACATCATCAACAACTTCACTTGATACATAAATATATAAGTTTGTTCAACTTGATACATAGGCATATTCTTTATTGTCTGTAATGAATGTTTTGATGATCTCAGGAAAAGACACGTGTCTTCTGTCAACTGAATCAGCATCAATTGTTGAAATTGGACACCTAAAAGTTGTAATTGTCATGGTTGAAAATACCTCATCAACAACTTCACCACAAATGAATCATATTTCGGATTTCGGAAATCCTATGTTTTCCAATAACGAACACCCTAAGTTTCGATTTTGCGAAATAAGTCCTTATTGTTATTAATTTCTCATAATTTAATAACTATGTTTTCCAATAAGGAACACTCTATATACCGATTTCTGAAATTACATTTATATATAAATAATAACTTATGTCTGCTTACTTCTTCATTTACTTGTTTTAGGTAATGAACTTAGCCTAAATCTACAAGGATACTAGAAATTTTTGCTAATATCTTTTTTGTTATCGTTCTCTAGTAGTGGTCAATTAAAAACTGTTGTTTCAAGCTTGTCAAGTCGATATATAAAATCAAACCAAGTTTAGACACCAAATTTCCGTGAAATTTACAGAGAGAGCAATGAAAAATAACAGAGAGCGAATTAAAATAGGCATGAACTTAGCGGAGGAATAACTTAAGCGAAAATTTCAAATTCCAAAATCTCGGAAATAGGAAGTATCGAATATTGGGACTAGGAACATGGACATGTTCGTATTTGAACACAAAGGATTTGTGTATATGTCGCAAAATATGAAATAGGGTCATAACATGTTCGTTATTGTCACACGTAAATTTTCTAGAATCCGAAATGTCGGTGATTGGAAAACATAGACATAGGATTTCTACAATTCTAAATGTTGATACTTGTGGATGCCGTCCGAGATACAAATTCGGAACCGAATAAATGATGAGTTGAATGAGTTCACTCGAATAAATGATCCTCACAAGATTTTGTCTGACTCTGTGTTAATGTGACCACTACAATCACTACTATGACTATTAACTTGCAACAACATATTATTTTTTTGTCTTATATGATTTCTTTATCCAATAAATTCAATAATATATTTTTACTTTGTTTTGCATCTGAAATATTCAAGAACATGCCAAGCTATGTCTACACCACTGTTTTAGCCTACTATGTGATAATTGTTCTTAGCTCATTGGATATAAACCCGTAAAAATTACTATTGCTTTGGTTTTTACCTTCTAAAGGAAAGAGAAAGGTTTTGAAAAAACTTATTGAACACCCTTTTTCGATCTAAAGTCCGAACGAGCATATAATGAAAACGGTTTTCAGTGTTAGTGATTTTCAAGGAGCATTTGTATTTGAACACTAAGCCAATTACCAATAAGAAAACAGAGTCGTGTTTCTCCTTGGGGCATGTAATGAAAAACTTCAACTGTATGGATGAAAAACTTCGACATTTTGTCTGCCTTAAAGATTGTCGATTTCCTATTTTCAATTACCGAGTATGGCAAACATTAATTCGAGATTTTGTTAAGGTTATTTTGGGTATCCGCTATTTTTGATTTCTGATATTTCCGATATCTGAGATCAGATACTCGGAGACTCATGTTTCTATTGAAATAATTTGTTTCATTCGCAATTTTCGATACCCGATATTTCGGATATCGAAAATCGAGAAGCAAACAAATTATTTCAAACTCCTGTTTGTAATTATTTCAAATTATTTCTCCATCCAATACCGTTTCACACGATCCTTCGGACAAGTAACATGCTAAAAAAACGTTAATGTCTTCCGACTGAGTCCTAAAAATAGCGAAGCCGGGTTTTAGACATTTATCTGTCAATATTACACTTCCTTAAAATTAAGGCGTTGACAAATCATTCGTCCACTAAATCCCCTCGAAAACCAGGTACAGACAAGGAGCAAAATATGTCTAGAAGGCTTTATTACCTCTTCAAGATGAAAATTTGGGACAAAAAATTGTTGAAATTTCCATATAAATATAAAATCCTGCTAAAATTATTAAAAATGTATAAACATGCATTTCTTATTAAGTTCAGTTTCTTGTGCAAATCTTTAAATTTATGAAAAATATATATGAAACTGTAAATTACTTGAAACTCTGGTATCTATATATTTTTTTTTTGGTATCTCTATTTTTTTGTGAGTCAATATCTATTATCAAATTTAATACTGAGCAAGTCAATTTCTGCTATCACCTACGCTCAATTGGCTACATGCATTTAAAGCCTCAAACAAGCAGAGAATATATGTATTTAAACATATTTATATTTTATAACCCCCAAATGCCCGGACACCATGTGGTCGACGATTAATTGTGCTTTAATTTACTTGTGGTGTATGAAAGTGCGGTATTGTCCTTGCATGACCATCTCTTTTTTCAGAGGAAAAAATACCAATCTTTGTTATCCATAGGAATCAAAAGATATATTATACAAATACCCTCTTTCTTGACAGAAAGGAAACAATAATGGCCAATCAGCACATAGACAAACAATGATCATGCCTACAAAAACATCCAGCCAACAGAAAGTCATAAAAAGTTTGATCATAGCAGACTTTTCTCATCATCCCTGATATATCAGGTCAGAAAATGCTGTGAAATCGGAGGTGATCCAAAACAGACATTCCTGAGCAAAACTAGCTGGCTGAAAAGTCTCATACATGACAGACAAAGCAAAACAAATCAAATGCTGAAAAACAAATGGGTTCAGCAGCTAAAAAAGCATAAATTGGCCATGTTCTATGACCATTCCATCCAATGATTCAATGAAATTTCCATATCCCATATCCAAATTCAGAGCCTGTTTGGAGAAGCCATCAGCCAGCATGTTATGCTCATGGTATATATGCTTGAAGATCACCCGAGGGAAAAGATGGAGCATATTTTTTATTTCATCACACCAATGCATCAGAGAAGGTATATCAAGGGAAAAAGTCCATTGAGCCATGAAATAATAACCATAGAGTCACGAAATATCAGGTGAATGTAAAGACCCATCATCAAACTCACTCTTAGAACAGCCCAGAGCGCCAATAATTCTGCTCTTGTATTTGGTCTGCATCCACAGCCCAAAGAGAAACTAAAATAATGGTTATCATTTAAGTAGATCACAAAACCTGTACCTCCTAAATTGTCAGCAGCAGCCCCATCAAAAAATCCACAAGGAAAGACCTTCTGTGGCTTAGGACCTATAATCCTGTTTTTATGAGAATTATGAGGAACTGGATAAAGATTTAAAAAACTCTCAACCCTGAAAATTAGAGGCTGAATTGAAGGCTTCCAATTCTCAAAAAGACATTTATTCCTAAGATTCCATATACACTAGAATGCAAAAAGGGGTAAATATCGAAAATCAGCATGACGCGCAGTAGTTGTGAACCAATGAACCAGAAGGGACTAGACTGAGTTGAAAAAGGGCAAAGAGAACCCAAACTGATCTGCATAGTAAGAGAAAATACTCACTGTGAAGGGGCAGAACAAGAAAAGATGCTGGATATCCTCGAAGCTCCTCTCACATAGAACACAGCGACTCGGACCATGAAACCCACGAGATTGGAGCTGCTCCCAGGTAAGAATCCAACCTTTATCCAAGAGCCAAATGAAACAGGCTATTTTTGTGGGGATATTCAGAGTCCAAAGAGAATCACTAACAGGGTTTTGCACCTCTAAACTATTGTTCGAGATGATACAATCGTAACCTTTGGCTGCAGTAAGAGGTCCAACATAATTGCAATGTGACCATAGAAGTGTATCACTAAGATCCTGCAGACGGATTATGCTGTATTCCAGCCCTCTAACATAGTTTTCCCAACAATATTTTCAGTCTCCACAAAGGTCGAGATCCTCAGCTGTAAACCAGTACCCTGAAGCGAAGGAAGTTTTATTTCTAGCTTGAGCTAGGGTACAAATCCCATAGTCTTCCAAATATGCTCTTAAATCACCTGGGAGAATAAAAGAGCTACCCAAACCAACAACAGGATCCACCCCCAGACGAATATCTGAACCATTGCCAACTTGCTAGAGAATCCCTTTACCAAACCAAGGCAAGGTGAAGAGGAAGCCTTTCCAAATAACCGAGGCATTTCGCATCCTGAAACTTTTCTCTCTAAGCCATGAGTGCACAGGCAGTTTCTTCATATATTTAACAGATAGTAGAAGGTTCCAGATGCCGTTGTTGTTTAAAGCATTCCAAAAACTCTTCAATTTCAAAGATAAACTGAAACTAGGGAGATGCTTGATTCCCCAGCCACCTAAAGAGATAGGTCGTGCAAGAAGATGCCAATCAATGAGGTGGAATTTTTTTTTCTTTGTAGAGGAGCCCCAAAGAAAAGAAAGATCAATTTTCTGAGCTTATCTAAGATTGAGGATGGAATCGGAACAAGGGCCATCCAGTAGCCAGGTAGGCTTGAGAGAACAGATCGAATGCCTACATGCATGACCATCTCATCCCGGCATGTATGCCTACATGCATTTTTTTGCTATCCCAGTATGCATGTATATATGCCTTTTTGTCACCAAAAACTCTAAGTCGAAAATCAAGAATAGATAGATTATTCTTATATTTTTATAGTTTTTAGTTATTTTAGTTATTTAAATTATGATAAAAAAATTTGCTACTAAAAACTTTTGGTTTATAAATTTTAGTTATATTTGATTTAGTTATTTAAATTATAATAAGTTGTTATTATAATATTAAATATATTAAAAAAATGTTATTTAATTCAAATATTTATGTAAAACCCATATTTAAAATATATAAGTTTTATTTGCATTTGATTTAGTTATTTAAATTATAATATTATATATAACTCATTTGATTTATTTTTGTTTGGGCTATTGTGCAATCATGAATTTGAACTGAGGTTTTCCGCAAAGCCTCCAAGGGAGAGGAATCGAGTGAGAATTTGGTTCGGGAAGAATTTCCCAAATGCTTTATCCTTGATGGGGATTGATAGCTTCACATATCTCCTTGAATGAGATCTTATACCCTCTAGGGATCACTCAATAACCTAGAGGATCATGGCCAATTTTTTTATATGTTATAAACACATACTGCGATCTAAATATGAAGCAAATTCAATGATTATTTAGGCATGGTTGTTGATCATATATCATTTCTAACTCCACCTTCTAGCAAAATATGGGGACTTGGTTCTTTCTTTTGGAGTAATTTGCGTGGTGTTTGTTAAGTGCAAATATTTATTGATTGTTTAGAAGTATCTCGATAGTAAAATGACATTTTAATAACATTTAATTTTAAAGCAGTGTGTAAATATGGGTTAGGATTTTGTGTTTTTGGATGAAAATTTTTGATGGGCATTTACTGAGAGCACTTTGGAGGAGGGGAAACATCCAATTATGCTTCCAGGAGCATAGGGTATAAGGATAGATGTTGAATACTATGCCTATTTATGGTTTTTAACATCCAAGCTTGTGTTGAATATTATGCTTGTTTGTGGTGTTTAGAATTACTTTGGTAGCAAAATGATTTTTTTCTAACAACTTATATTTAAAGCACTATACAAACATGGATTAAGATTTTGTGATTTTGGATGAATGGTATAAATTTTGATGGACATTTACTAAGACATCTTTCGAGGAGGGGAAACTTCCTATTATGCTTTGAGGAGCATAAGGTATCAAAGATAGATGTTGAATATTATGCCAGTTTGTGGTGTTCACCCTTGAATCCATATAAATATTTTAACATCCATGCTTGAAGGAATTTGTTTAGCTGTGCTTTTTAGTGGTTATTAGGCTATTTTTCAATCTCTTATGCATAATTTTTTTGTTGTTTTCGTGTAACTTCATTTTTGCTCTTTTGTTTGTTTGTTTGTGATACATTTTAATCCAATGGGGTTTTGGATTTGAGACAACTTGCATATGATATATACTATGAAATTTTATGTCTTAGTATGCAACAATGTCCTAAAATATATGATTTACAAGTTATGTGTAATGCTTTATTGCTAGTAAAATTTTAAATGGAATGTATATTAGTTTTTATTATAGATGCATTTGTCTTCTTTGGTTTTTCCATTGTTTATAGAGTTTGTTGTTAATTACATGTTTTAGTTTTTGTGGAAATATTCAAAAATTTTGCATAGTTGTTTATCATTTCATATTATGTTATATACAATTACCTTAAGCTTAAGCTTAAAAGTAAAAATCAAAGTTCTTAAAATACTTACTTTTTTCACTTTGAATCAAATTTACTCTACTTTAACCAGTTTTTTCCTTCGGCATTTTGTTGCACATTTTGGGCCATTGCTAGTCATAAGCTTTTGAATGAAAGTAGTTAGGCAGAAAAATATTTCCAGGTATGACATGGAGTGCACTTTGTGCGTTGAACGACAACTATAAAGTTTGTATGTAATATATTATGTGCACTTTGTGCGTTGAACGACAACTATAAAGTTTGTATGTAATATATTATGATGAGTGGTTGTTAAAGAAATTATGTGAATAAATATAATTATTAAAATAGTGAAAAAAATAAAACATGGTATAAATATTATGTATTAATTATCAATCTTGAAAGGAGTGGTTGTTAAAGAAATTATGTGAATAAATATAATTATTAAAACAGTAAAAAAAATAAAAAGATTGTATAGAATGCACATATTGTACATGGCTTATAACAAGTTAAGACATTGTATATGATCTAAAGCAAGTTAAGTTAAAGGACTACTTAGAGTAGATTTATGTAACAACTTAGAGGAAGTAAGTTTTCATCACAAGCTTGATTGGAGGTATAGCATTGAGAAAATGATTAATGCAGGGTGGAAGAATTGATTTGAAAACAATTGTAAATTAGGGGACTTTTGGCTTTCTGATAAGAAGAAACTCCTCTTTGAGACTCTGAAAACATAAGTACAAGAGGCTTCTTAAGATTGTTTGGTACTCTAGTAATAATATTAAAAGTATTATTACATGAAAATTCAAGAAGTTGTGGTGCAATAAAGAATTAGAGGACAAGATAAAATTAAGATATTATGAGGAGGTGATCAAATCAACATTGCTAAAATGCCAGAGAGTTACATAGTAAACAATGTGCTAGACAATTCCTTAAAGGTAGTGGGATGAAAGAATTAGTCATCTTGAAGAAGAAAATCATTTTCTCATAAAATGTCATACAATGTCTACCTTCCTAACTTTTTCACTCATCACAATTATGGTGATCTAGGAGTGTTTCTCTAAAAGATTTTAGAACACAAAAAAATATATTTTAAAGAAAACAAAGTGATTGCTTTCGATCTTTTTTTTGTTAAGAAATGTCGGTCACACCAACCCTTAACATGGCTGGATATTTTATGTCTCCTCCCAACTAGCTCACCCCTAAAGGGTTTGAACGCTAGTAGCCTTTCTAAGGCTACCCACTCCTTAACGGAATGAGCTAACCAGATTTAACTTCAAGATTAAAAGTTAATAATCATCCTCATCACCATTATCAAATAGAAATATAAACATTTTACATATTAATAAAAACATCACATTTATATATAAACAACAATAATACACATAATGGTTACATAAATTGTGGTTTTAAAATTCTACAACAATAAGTTACAACTAATCTAAATATAGTTTAAATAATAATAAAATTATATGTAAAAGATGTGATCCCTCCACATAATTTAACAAAATCAATTTTAATTTATAAAACCTTAAAAATTATTAATTAATTTTGTAACATTTAATTTTTATAAAAAAAATTATGTTTTTATACTTAAATTATAAAAATATTAATATTATCAATAAATTGAGTTTTACTTTTTTTTTAAAA
>LPNX010842907.1:31443-81783 GCA_001517045.1 Pseudotsuga menziesii | reverse complement strand
TATATATATATATAATTAATTCAATTAGCTAAGGTGTAGGTGGAACCAATAAAACAACCCTAATTCAATTCCCGTGCACAATTAGAATTCAATTCTTTTTTTTTCCAAAATAAAAACTTTTTTCTTGCTATCTATAGACAATCAAAGAAAAAAATTACATCTCTTAATTGATCTTCTACGCCCTTTAGATCTGTCTGAAACATACTTCAAATCTTTTTCTGTAAACTTCATGGAAAGTCCAAAACTATGAGCTCCATGCTTAACTACCAAGATGACATACAAAGGTCAACATGAACCTATCATGACAATAGCTGCATCCCCTACTATCTAGAAACAAGGAGTCATACATAATATTTCTTGGAGTCTTCAAGTCTTTGTGATTATCAAAAGAGGCATATGTCAATCTAAAAATTCAAAGACTTCTAGAATTAGTTCATCCTCAAAAAATTCTTGAAAATGCTATTTGCTTGAGAATTATATAATTCAGAAAACTAATTTGATTGAATGATTGTAATTTCTCTTTGCCTATTTTATCAAAACCCTCAAGTCACCCATAATTTTGATAGAATCAATAACACAAATTTTAATAAACAAAAAAAAACACCCAAAAGACCTAGCAATTGAGCTTTATTATTACCTCATGGACCTCTACCTATCCAAAGATTGAAAAAGTGATTCTCATTCATTTTGACTACCATGACACTCCTACAAATTCCCTCAATTGAAGAACCTTAAAAAAGTCCGGCTAGTCATAAGAAGAAGGAATTATAGGATTTTGCAAAAGTAAATTTGATTAGAAATTATAAGAAAATTTTTGAAAAAAGGATAAGCTTTTATAACTGTACTGGGAAATATTAGGTCTCAAGTTCTTAAAAATAGTTTTGTTGTGTATATTGCAGATGGTCTTGAATAATGGTAATAAGTCCAATTCATGAAGCTTGTTTTTATATTATCATCTTTCCATCAAGAATTAATATTTAAATCTTCACAAACACTACTCCACATTGCTTTAGTAAATTTACAAAATATGAAAAAATATTCAATTGAATTTTTATTTTTTTCGACATAAGACTCACAAAAAAAAAATGTTCAATTGAATCTTTATTTTTTCTACATAACAAACAAATACATAGGCCATGCCATCCCTTCTTTATTTCGTTTTGGCAATTTAAAATTTTATTTTCCAACAAAAGCTGGAAAAAACACTTTAATTAATAAAATAATTGGACACTTTCACACCTTTTCATTCCACCTTTTTAAGAAAATCAAGCCAACAATATATATATATATATATATATTATTGATTAAATTATTTTATACTCCTTCAACATTAAAATTTACCAACTGTTATATTATAATAAAAAAAATATTATTATTGTAAAAATAAATATTATAAAGCAAAGTATAAAATGAATAGCGTTTAGAATTAAAAAATGTAAAACAAACTATAGAATAATAAAAGTCACTGGGGCCGAATCCTATGACGACCTTGAATTCGACTTACCCGCTCTCGGTTAGTGGTGAGGATTGGGGACCAAACCCACTTAAGTCTGGGCCTATACCACGGCGCTTCATCTTTCCACAATATACCGATATTATAGTGCCAGTAACCAGACCATCTTTAAGCTGGCACCAAAAGCATATTCTTTTCCAAAATTTCCTTCCTGTTTACCGAAATATCTGGATATTACTATTGGAATTGACTCAACAACTGAAACAATACAACTCAACCAACAAAAAAAAAAATCTCATAACATGTATTCATTCATAAATAATTTTACTTAAACTTACAAAATATGTAAATTCAAGCCATCCAAAAAATAACTTAAACTTAAAAAACATGTAAATTCAAGCCATCCAAAAAATAACTTAAACTTAAAAAACATGTAAATTCAAGCCATCCAAAAAACTAACAAAGTCAACCGTTGAATGCTGGGCCGTTGGATGGCTTGAAAGATTACACCAAAAATATAGTCTAACAGCTTAGAGCTTACAAACCCGATATACAAATAACTTGTAATTTAACAGAGATTAAATCACAGAGAAATAACTTGTGATTTAACAGAGATTAAATCACAGAGATTATCAAAACTATGGACCAAAAAACCTACCTACAAAAATCACAATAAAAACCCAAATTTGAGGTTAAGGCTATGATCAATGTACAGACTCGATTTAGTAGTTGAAATATGATTACAGGCCAGATTTGTCGAAGGATTCAAACATGGAGTTGCTTATAGCCGCCTCCGCCGGTAGCAGCGAATGTGTTGACAAAAGCGAGGGCATTGCTGATAAATTCGCAAACATTCTGCACGCGGTTGGTCACCATGGCCGTCACTTTCCCGGTGGCGTTGAGATCGTGAAAGCCATCGAGGCAGGAGCCCTCGTTGGTGAGGGCGGCGCTCATCCACGTCTCCACGTTGCTCATCTGAAACTTGAATGTGTTTCGTCTCAGATGCTTCAGCTCCGCCAGAGAATCGTGAATCTGGTCCGTGGTGTCTCCGAAATTCTCCAGACATTCATTGAGCGCCGCTTTTTCTCTTTCACTAATTTCAGTGGCGCCTCTGGCAGATTCGACGCCGGCGGCCCAGACGGAAACGTTGCGAGCATTAAGGAGGCTCATTATGACGGCCGCATTTACGAGATCGCTTAGCTTGGGCCTCAGATGCCCCGCGTAGGAAGAGAGCGACGAAACGCAGAGCTGCGGATACAGAGTCACTTTGCAGGAAGCTTTAATGAATTCCACGATGTCTGTGTGTCGACTGTAGTGCTGCACGGGAATATATTTCATGTCCTCCGTTCTTGTTGTTGCCGCTGCTGCTGCTGTTAAAGAAGGCAATGTTAGAGCAAATAAGATTACTACAGAAAACATAGTGATAATTGATTGATCCATGGCGATTCGAACTCTGGCTGATAACGAATAAGATGTAAGACACAGCAAATGTTAATTGAAGCGAGGGAATAGAATTGCAGGCGTATTGCTTTGCTTTGTTATAAACAGGAAGGAAGTTGGCAACATTATTGCGGCTTCTTGGTATCTTGTAATTCTGTTCTGGCTGCTTACAGTCGGTGACACTGTATGTATTTGATTTTAATAATTCCACTTGGAATCCCGTCCCGCTGTTTTCTCTATCCTTTCACTGCGTCCCCACTACCCAGAAGGATACATCCGCACTATTTTGTCGATCAAAAAGGTTAATCCAGATGGTTAGGTTTGAACACAAGGCTTACCTATGAAACAAAGAATCTAACTTTTTCTTAAAAGAAAATGTGTACGTCTTGACAATTCAGTGACTTGGATAGTTAAAATTTTCAAACTTTCCTCAAACCCAACCTTCCAAGAGTATTAACTTGTGACTTAGTAGGGGTTATTCCAAGGGTATTAACTTGTGATTTAGTAGGGGTTGATAAATGTAGAAGCCCATTGGGATGATGAGCAGTATCCTTATTTTTTAAGTCTTGTTATATTTTTCTAGTCCTGTCATAAGGGATTAATGAACAATGTGGTTTTGAAAATATAATTTTCAAATAGATAACCAGTATTCATAACTATTAGGTGTATATAGGTGCTTTTCAACCCATAACCTATGTTACACAATACCTATGTTAAGTAGGATAAAAGACAACAAAAGAGACTGGCTTTTTCAACTATTTTTTGTTAAAAAACTGTTAAAATTGTTACTTTCTATTAATTTATAATTATAACAATTGTGATGCCTTTCTTAGATTAAATAACCAATTTTAAAACTATCCAAATCATTAAAATTGCTATTTAACCATTCCAAATTACCATTTCCACAAAATTTACTCTACCAAATTCCCACTAATTAAAAACATTTTAGTTAAGACTTATACTACTCTTTATGTTACACCCTATACATGAAATCCTTCCATAATCACATTTTTTTCCGTCACCAAATGTCCATACAAATCTGTTAAAGACATTCTAATCTCATTTGATAGGGAATTGAATACAAAACTGCTTTCTAAAATGATTAAGCCAAATGTTAATGTTTTGGGTTGTTCTTGGTGGTTTGGATAATGAATCTCTTTTCACAATTAGAAACAGCTAATTTTGAATTGTTTTTTCCTAAATATTTAATATTTTAAAATTTGTAATATCTAAAACTATTTTAAAATTTAAAAATACAATGTGAACAATTTCATCACGCGATAATAACAAAAATATAGATTAGATCCAATTTGAAAGGTTTCGAGACTTATATATATTTCACAATAATAACATTGTACCACAGCAGTTTTTGCTATAAAAGTTTTCATAGATTCGTGGTTATCCCGGCTTTTAAAGAAATGAAGCTTTTAAAGAAATGAAACTTTGTAGGCCCCAATCTCTTGCTACATTTGTTGTAACAAATCTTTTCCATTTGATCAGGGCAATTTTGTCTCTTTTCTGATCTTGACCGTCGTTTCACTTCATAGAGTGTGTCGATACAGAGGAATGGTTTCAAAAATTGATTTATCTAATAATCAATAATTATTATTATTTTATGAATAAGTGTCTTATATATTGATTATTTTTTATTATTTTGTTTTATAATATAAAGTTTAGATATTTAAAACCTTTGAAAAAACATATTAAAATAAAAAATTTAGTAATTAAATTAATTAATTTCTATCTAATTTTATTAAAAAATATTTTATATTTCTGTTGATTTATTTCCATTAATGTAATTAGTCTTAAATGTTTCTTCAACAACCATTTCTAAACATTTCTAAACAAAGGACATCCCAAACAAAATGTATATCATCTAAAGAGTATACGAGTTTAACTATCGAGTGAATCTTTACCCTTTTCCCACTCCATCCTGAACCCATAACTTATTCACACAATCCCTCAACAACAAGGAGAATTAGTCAAGGAAAGAAAGCACAACCTTTACTTAGCCCTCGAGATGGAGTGATAAAACCTAAGACCAAACCACTAACTAAGATGGAGAAAAGAAAACATAAAAAAATATCCCATTATCCAATTTAGAAAAAGAACACATTAAACTATATGAATGAGTATATGTAACACCTCGGTTTTGACCCCGTTTGCATTAAATGTATATGATGTATATATTGTAATGGATCATGGTGTGGAGCTATAGGAAAATGCCCCGCCATTGATTATCGTTTTATGTTCTGGCGATTAAATCGATGTCGATGGTATTTTGTGCTAGCCAGACACATTATCATTTTAAATCATCATGTAAATATGCAATTAATTAAAAACCCACAACCCGCTATGTCAATGCAACAATAATGAGAAGGGGCATGATTTCCTAAGGATAAGGAGGGGGGGATATTTAACCTTTGGGGCCAATGACGAAAAGCCAAATGTCAGAGGGAGAACCCATCAAACTGTCAACTACCTTTCTTGTCTCATTTATCCAATTATTTATTACTGCCAGAAATTGGTTGGGTTGGTTATTGCATGGGATGGGCAAGGTATGACAACCCAAATTCGAATTGGAGAAGCCATCATTTTTTGGGAAACGCGTTTTGACTCCTTGGGCAAGCAAAAACCCAAAAAACGTAGGCCATTCTACCATGCTTTTATGTTTTGATGTTTTCCTCACCATTCTTTCCTTCACGCGAGCTCTCTCAGGCATCCAGAACTTCTTGTGTGTGTTTCATCCCACGTTTTTGGTTGTTGGCTTCATTTTCCCATGGATGGGAAGTCGTTTTTGTAATCCTAAGGATTGGGTTGGTTTTCCTCACATTTTTTGGAGCTGTCGATGCATTTTCCACTCACGATTTTATAGTTTCATGTGCTTTTACCATGGTTGTGAAAGTGCTTTTGTTAGCTTCTAGTGGTTGGGATCTCTGCTGGGCGTTTTGGTGCCATTTCCACATACCCACGGTGGGGAATTTTGTTGTTTAGTGTTGCCCAACGAGTGGGAGAACAAAGCCATGAATTTTGGGTGCTGTTGAAGTCATTTTGGCCACATTAGGACCATAAACGACTTTGGAATTCGAGTTGCTCAGCCTGAGTTGTTTTCTACCTAGTTGCCATACCCGATTTTGGTCTCTGTGGTGTTTTTCCTTCAGTCCAGAACTGTTGTTGCTATGTGCACACCATTTGTTGGCCTTTGAACTGTCTTTGGGTGTGGAAATGGGGTATGAGCTTGCTTGACAAACCTGGTGTGTGTAGGAACCTCACAGACAAAGCTAGAGGGTTGGATTTCTTCTTTACACCCCTTGAATAGCACTGGAAGGGAAGGCATAGCCTGAGGGACTATGTAGCAGAGAAGGGAATGCTTCCTTGTGTTGGGTGTGTGTGGATGTTTTAGAAGTCAGGTTAGTTCTTGTGCAGGTGTCCATAGCTCTTGGATTGAGCTCACTAGCTTAGAAACCAACCTTTCCAGCCCCCTGTTAGCCTAATAAACCCAACTGTGTTGGCTTGGCTGAGTTTTGTGTACGCTTGGCTACGTGTGAGCTTGCTAGTGTTCCCCTTATTCCTTATGGAATCATGCCCAGCTCGGGGGTGGCAGTGTTGTTGAGTGATTGATGAGCACACTAGCCTATGGTTGGGTGGAACGTTGCAGCGACGCAGCTGGTTGCGGGGCAAGCTTTTTCTAAGATAATTATTCTTGTGTTTAAATCCTTGCAACTGTGTTTGTTTTATCTTAGCATCTGTATATATGATTATGATTTAATATGGACATGTTAAAATGCTCGGAATGACTGAATTTTGCTTCCGTTGTATGTTAATTATTTATACATCTGTGTATGTTTATTTAAAATGCTTTTTATTTTACATTCATGGGGCTAGATTGCCCGGTTTGTTAGCATTATAGTTGCGACCTCTCGCCAGTAGAAGGGTGGGGATGTGATAGTATAAGATGAACAAACAACAACTAACCGTGTCATGTGTTAAGCATAAGTCAATATTGACCACCATGTCTTCCATCTCCTCCGTCTTAATGAAATGATAGTCCTCTTTAACTACCCATATTGCATCATGAATCCACACATCATTGAGAAAAACAAATTGATCTTTTGAGATTGTTTTCGAAAAGGTCTTTTTTAGTGTTCTAGTTGTAGTTTTGGAGATGGTATTTTATGGGGATTTGTAAAAAAGATTGGCCCTGAACTACTCAAAGGATGATGGCTCATCCTTTTTAAAATCTATGAAGGTAGAGTTGATAACACCTTGAATTTTATCCAATACTCTTGATTCCTTTACAACATTGAAAAAGTCTGCTTCTATAAAATTGTAGAATCATACAAAGAAGTCAATATAGCATACACTTTTACAATACAAGGTTATAACACTAATGATTTGCATCAATTTAGCCTTTAAAGCATATATGAAATTTTTTATGGTGTGTTTCATGTTTTCAAGTCAAGTGTTTACATCTTATTTGCATCATACTACCCTCACAGAGTTTTTAACCAATGACCTTACCCAAGGAGTGCCTTAACAATACACCCGTCAACAATCTATTCAATATCCCGTGGACTCACATCTTCATTTCTTTATCATTAGTAAATAATATTAAGTACCATATTCCTTCGAATATAAACCACAAGGATGAAAAATAATTCAAATAAATATTGAACGAATTTCCAATATAAAATTTCACAAACTGAAGATTCTTAGGCAGGCTTTATACTTGGTATTAAAGCTTATGTTTCTGCGAATTTCTTTCACCATCCGATATCGTATAAATTACTTTTCTTTTTATCGGTTGCTTTACGTTTGTTAGTTTAGTTGAACCCGACCCAACAATGATGCTAAACACTAAGTTCAAAGTTTAAAATAAAACAACTTTTTATTGGCTTGAAAAAGTATAGAAAAGAAAGACATGACAGGAGTGATTGAGATTGCAAACCTGATTGGGATTGTCCACATTTGGAGACATTAAAAACGGGTAAAGTCTCTATGGAAATAAATAAATTCGAAATTGATGATATTATTCCATACAAACTTTATCTTTATCGTTCAACGCACAAAGTGCACTCCATGTCATGTGTAGAAAGGAAGATAATGTAGAACACACTCACATTTCGAGGGAGTTTTATGCATAGTACAAAATGTGAAGGTAGCAACATTTAATGAAAGACTTGGTCATTTTATGTCCTTTGTACATCATCGATGACACTTGAACATAATGGAAGTTTGATAACATTGGTTTTCTATCTTATTGGGTGGTTTCCTTCACTTTAACCCAACGTTCATTACTATGTTTGTATTTAAATGGTTTGTACATTTTTATCTTTTTGTGATTTCATGTAGTTCTTCATTTTATAAGCGTAGCTTTGAAGATAAGACATCTATAATCTCTTAACAATAACTTAGGTATGTGAGTAGAGGATTGCAAGTTATATTTTCGTGAGTGAAAGTCTTATTGTAGGAAAATGATCATAGTAAATATGTGTTATGTTGGTGTGCATTTTTATCGGAGATTAGGCTTAAATATACAATGGTTGTGATGATGGGTTGAAGGGTCCAATAATGTTGTTAATGGTATCACACTACTCATCAACTATGGAAGGTTGCATGAAGAATATTATGATGCATAAGGATATAGAAGCTCAAGTACACATCATGAAGATGTAAGGACCAAGGATGCATACCGATATAAAAATTTCAAATTAAAAAAACCATAAGTATGTACATAAAAAATTTCAAATATAAAAACCATAATTGCAATAGCTTGTTAAGGTGGTTGATGCTCCTAATAATTGTGCTTTTTTGCTTTTTCTTTTAGTGAGTTAGATTGCTTCAATGTGTGGGATATTTTTAGTATGCATTTGATTGCAAGTGTTGACATTGCAATTTTTTAATTTATTAAATGTATACCTAGATTTAAATGATTAAGTACTTATTTAATAGTTAAAAATAACATCTTAATTTAACTAATTTACAAAAGTCGATAAAAAGTCTCTTGATTCAAAAGCTTTTGGATGAAGTTCACACATGTCCCCATTTTGTCTATTTTGGTACAACCTAAAGTTGTATATATGGCATTGTTGAACTTTTTATCATGATTATTTGGTTTACATAATCCGACGGATCCACATGAATTGAGATCCTTTTATGCATCAAATAATATAATTATTTATACATATTGTTCCATTTCTCCCAGGGGTTTTCCTACACTAAGACCAGTGGGACCGGTGGGAGGGGAGTTTTTCTCTTGGATCATTATTCTGTTAGTCTTTGTTTCACTTGTATGAGGACAAGACAATCAAATTTGTTGAAGTAGTAGAATTATACTCCTTTAAGAACTTGTATAGCTCCAATCAATGGTCTTTAAGCTTTGGATATTTCTGTCACCTATGAGCTTCCTATTTTTTTCTTTAGTACTTTGTAAAAACTTTATATTCAAATATAGTATCGTCACATGTTAATAATCAAAACCTAATTTATATTATGACACAAAAAAAAGTTATAATCCAAAAATTTGGTCCAACTTTATTCTATATTATACAACATAATTTTTTTTACATCAACATAATACATTTCTAAATATTAATACTAATTTTTAAAATCAATATATTAAATTCATTATATGAGAAGTATTTCTCTTTCATAAACCAATTCCAATGCTAACTCAATCCTCTAACTTTCCTAAATATTTAGTCTTGATAAAAAAATCCTCTAACAAAACTATTAGAAACCTGAATTTAAAAAAATAAACATTTTGATATCTTTAATATTGGTTTTTATCTTGAACAAAATTATTCTCTTTCGAAACTTTCGGGATATAACGTTAGAAATCTGGTTTTAATGGTATATATATGAGGCGTTATACTTTCTTGATTTCTTTAATATATTTATTTTGTATCGTAACTTTCGGGATATGTTGGGAAAATTGTTAAAGCAAAACCAGTAAAGTGTCATTTGATTCAAACTTAAAGCTTTGACATTACCTTAACATTGACGTTACGCATGTTAAAAAAAAAGTGTGTTTAGTTCCCAAATATAAATCAAACTTCATTTTCCCACACTCCTTTGGGAAACAATACCTTTATTTATTTGTCCAAAGGAGGAATCTTTGTAGACTTTTATGTTAAATCACATGACATACAAAAGATAAAAGGGAATTCAATAAGGTCCTACTTAGGAACAAATTCAAGCTAACCGTTTTTCATGCCAATCAAGAAGTTTTAACTAATCATATTCCATACTCTGGTCATTTTTTAATAATTTAACATGCAAGTGCACTCTACATCCCATTTTTAAAACTTTTCAATATCAATGGTTTCCCAACTATTTTGGAAAGGGTTTTGTATTTCATAATTATGTAAAGATTTTGTAGTTTTAAGGAAGATCAAAGTCATCTTTTTTCTTTCAAATAAACTATAAATATTTGTTAATGATTTTGATAGTGTGTAATTAATTGTTTTCTTTAAATGAAAAATATAAGTATAGTTTTGTACATAAAACGACCCAGCAAAAGGCTCAAAAGAACTGTCAAAGAAAAAGAAAAAAAAAACACAAAACAACAGTCGAGAATGACACAAAATCACAACCGGTCTTGAAAAGCCACTAAATAGACAGACAATCGAACAGACACAAAACCACAGACCGGAAAACCAGTTGATAGGCAGAAAGAAAGGCACCATAGCTGTAGTGGAAAAAGAACGAACACATCCACCAAAGAGATAGGCAACCGAAGCAAGACAAGGAGAGAAAAAACAACAACATGGAGCACAGGCTTGTCAACACACAGCCATGGACTCCCGAGGCAAGCTCTGACCATCCCCCGACTATCTCTCGTAGAAGATGAAACCATCATCTACCTTCAATGCCAATTCTGATTAAGAGTCAGCCAGTGAGTTTTGTTCTCGGAAGATGTGGGAAAATGTTATTTCCTTAAACATATCAATCAACCCTCGAACACAATCAAGCCACATATCCAAATGAAGGAGATAAATGTGGTGCAAACCCAAAGCCCAATCTATGATGATTTTAGAGTTACCATAGATGTGAATGCCATCCAAGCCAAAAACCAAAGAGAAGCGAAGGAGGATCCGCAGGGCAAGTAGTTCACCCTTAGTGTTTGAGCCCGGGAAACAGTTCATACATATCTTATAATAACTTTGATCAGTCAATCGAATAATTGCACTAGCACCACATAGGCTAGAAGACGCCTAAGATGCACCATCAAAGTATCCCACTAGTCTGTGCTCCGGAGTAATCGACTTTGGCACCCTAGAAACCATACAAGTGCCACCACAGACAGATAGCTCACCCCCAAATTCTGAAAAATATTTTATAGCTCTGATGGAAATAACTGAGGGACCTTCACCATTCCTTCAAAAATTAATTGATTCCTGCAGTGCCAAAGTTCCCATAAAATGAAGTAAGGCAACGAGCCCCAGGCAGGAAATTTTTTCCGCCATGATAAAAAACATGATGATAGAGTATCACTACTCCAAGGAGAAACCACACTAATCAATTGCCCAATCACCTTCCATACCGACTGGCAGAAGCTATAGGTGACAAAGAGATGAAGAATGTTTTTGTCAGCAGAACCACATAATAACCAAAAAATCGAGCCCAACATACCTCTACGGTTAATATTATCCCACGTAAGGAGGCAGTTTTAAGTTCCAACCAACAACAAACTTTAACACGCTGAGGGACCTTCCATTTCCATAAACAGTACCACCATTCGTGTCTACCAGAAAAGTTCTCCAAGAGCTGTTGATAAACCTTCTTTGTTGAAATCTACCCCGAAACAGTATCAAAGGACCAACATAAACGATCAGGATGATCGTTTAGACTAATCGCCCCCCTGTGAAGTCCTTTGACATATTTAGTGTGTAACTAAATTATAAATATTTGTTAATGATTTTAATAATGTGATTATTGTGACAATTTGAACCAATGGATCTAGAAGTTAAATGGAAAAGTAATATAGTTGAAAAGAGAAAAAAATTATTAGAATAAAATATCTTCAATAACTTAACAAAGAGAACAAAGAGAGCTCATGAGAGATGACACTTTAATACAATTGCATAAAAATATTAAGAGAATTTAAGTAAAGATCTAAGTTAGGTAGTCTCCATTCATCATTGAATGCTCAATATAATACATCAATGATTGAATTGTAGACATGTTTGGTCAATGAGATGCAAGCTTACATATGTAGGTAACTAAGCTAGGATTTATTACATGCACAAGCATAAAAGCTAGTTAAACTCAAGAGCAATCACTTTGAATGGTCAAATGCACCCTCCTTAGAGAGTTATGTTGACCATGCAAGTGTTGTTAGGGTTTAATTAGGCATAAAACTAATGAGTTAGGTGCTTTTGTGCTAATATTATACAAGTGTACACCCTCTTGAGGAAACACACTAGGCCATGCAAGTGTAACAAGGATTAATTGGTCCTAGAAGTGCCTCACGAGGTAATTAACCCATTCATGCATGAGAAACCAATGTTAACTACCTAGAACTCCAACTAGGTAGTTAACTAGGTCATGCATGAGTTAAACTTAAATGTAAATAAACCAAAACAACTAAACAACTAGCTTGAGTGCATTAAGTAGTTAACTATGCCAAAGTTGTTAATTGAAGTGCACTAATTAGTTAAATAGGACAAAATTGTTAACTTAAGTGCACAAAACCCAAAAGAAAGAGGGAAACAACTTATGCAAGAGTGCTCTAACCCCTTAAAAAGAGGATAATTGATTCTAAGGGCACCTTTGACGGTGAAAGAGGGTGTTTGACCTAGAAAGTACACTAATGACTTTTGTTGATTGGTATTAAGTTTAATAGTCAAAACGTTGATTGGTATTAAGTTTAATATTCAAAGCGTTGATTGGTATTAAGTTTAATATTCAAAGCGTTGATTGGTATGAAGTTTAATACCAAAAAATGAGAGCCATAAGGTCACATATAGTGGTAAAAATAATTTAAATGAAAATCCTTTTCAACGTAAACATTCTCTCTCTCTCTCTCTACACACACACACACACACACACACTAGCTTTAGTTGTTGAGTGTTGTTAGTTGCAAGGAGGAGGTCACGGAGTCAAGTCCCTAGTTGGACGTCTATGTGAATGTTCAGGGCCTCATTCATTGTTTTTATCGAGTTAGGTTGTGTAATCATGGCAGATGAATTACCCCATTTACCATCCATGAATCATGGGGAAGTGCTCAAAGGTTTTTCCATGATGTTTTTCCATGAAAAATGTGTTTGTGTGTGTTATTATTACTATTTTTTTTTTGGTTTTTGAACACAAATACTTCATGGGAATAAGAAGCTTAAGGTTGCATTTGAGTGTTTCTTGAAATATGCATCTTTGAGTGTTGTAATATTGAATTCCAAATCAAACTTACTTTAGCACCTGGTATGTGTTTTTAGTCTCATATATTCTGGGTTTTGGCTCAAAAATAAAGTTATTAATTGAAACCTTGTTAATAGTAAGATTACTAAGCCTCCTTCTTGAATATTAGGGCTAAAAATTTATTTTCAATTACTAATAATGTCCTAGGATGTTTATTATACAAATCCCTAAAACAAATGAGATGTGACAAGACACACAAATGACCTTTTTTTTCATTTTACACTCTCTTGAATGACACACAACTCTGAGATATGAGAAGATTCAAGTTTCATCCATCTATAAGAGGAGCATGATCATCTTTGGGATGCATCTAGTAGTGGAGAGGGTGGTGAGGGTCAACGACCCATCAATTGTGTATATTAGACATGATCATATAGTTTTGGGCACAAGGTACCACTTTGTGTCTAGGGAACGAGGCAACATTATTTCATGTCTAGGAACAAGGGGGCCTTATGTATCTTAGGAATCATGAGCCATAATTAGAGGAAATTTCATCTCAAAATGGGCATCTTAAGGAAAATAATAAAATAATATTTATTAATATTGGAGGAAGAAAAGAAAAAAAACTACTTTTTTTGTCTATATTCTCGCCATATCTCCCTATGTTTTTACTCAAATTTCGATTGGGAGAGCTCGCTGATGTCATCATCACTTTTTTCAGGTATTCCTTGTTTTTGGGGTAGCGGGGTCCGTCAAAAGTATGTTGAGTGGGTACTCATTGGATGCGGAATTTAATTCCGTATCCAACGAGATCTCCTGATCGAAATTTGAGTAAAAACACAGGGATATATGTTGAAAATACGAACAAAAAAAGTAGTTTTTTTTATGATACATATCCCCAAATTTATATTAAAAAAGTGTTTAAGGCCTATACGGTATTTCAAATTTAAAGCAATTTCATTGGCTAACACATGATGACATGGAATTTGAATGAAGGTTAAAAGGCCCATTTTGAGTTGAAATTTCCTCTAATGTTTGCAAAATATTTATAGTTTCACCAATTTTCAATATAGATACACTATTTTTTCTATTATTGTACAGTTTTTGTTTATTTGATGTTTATGTATGATACTATGATATTGTTTATTTGATTTGAATATGTGTTGTTTGCATTAACTCTATCACGCATTAAAATTACAGTAAGAATAACACTGATTTCAATTCACTTATATACATTTAATGATTAACATTAACACTTTCACACCACCTTTCACATCAAAATTTTCAAGCATCAAATCAATAACAATTTTCTCTATTATAGCTGATTTTACCACACATGGTGAATCACATTTTTATGGCCTTCCCTGCCCCTCTGCAGACTCCTTAGACCCCATGGACCATTTTTGTACCTTTGATGTTTCCAAGATCATCCCTAAAAACATGCAAAAATTGCCATACGTGACTTTTAAACCCTTTATCGCGTATATACGTGGGTTTGACCCCTAAAACCGCGTACATCGGGATGTGTGAAAAATGCCAAATTCTTTTGGAGTTTTCCTTGATGTGGATCTGACTCACTTGTCTCCTGGACTTCCATATGCCTTGAGATCGCTCGGATTCGACCTTTCATTACCCCATTAAAGAGCTATATAAGAAACCCTTTGGATACATTGAAGGCATGAGAAATTGGAGAGCGAAAAAACTATAGCCCATTATTGCCGAAGCTTATACTTGAGTCTGCATCCCTTTGTCCCTTGGAGCACTTTTGTGTTCTTCCCAAGCTTGCCTTTTGCTTGTGAGCTTGCTATCGAGAGATGGAGGATTGAAGTGGTGGAGGCCAAAGTGGGGGACTCAGTTTCTCCGATTCGCAGACGTGCCGACAGAGGTTGTCTCTATTGTACTCTCTATTTTATATTAATAGAAATATCTTTTCTTGACCAATAATGTGTATTTGAATGAATATTTGATCCATGGATGATTTCAAATGCTTATATGTTATTGATTATATATGCTAGAGTAGGTCAAACACAATTATATATAGCATGCTTGTATTGTTTATTGAATGTTGAGGAAGCAATTTATCAATTCAAGATAGAGTTGGAAATCTCAACCGGGATCTACATCAACCATCCGAAATAAGGTACAAATCGAGATCCTTTAGTGTTAGATATTTGGTTTCTCTTGCATATAGGAAAGGATTGATTTCTGGAGTCAAGCTGTCTATTGTGGTACCCCAAGCCATAGGAATTTCTCTCCGTAACAGAATTGGCGACTCCGCTGGGGAGTTCCTAGTAATTGTCCTTTGGGGTTTTTTATCGGCATTCAATGTTCTTGAATTGCTCTCATTTTCTCTGTTTCTGAGCCGGGACTAGGGGAATGTTTTCCTGGTAGTGTCTGATTGGTGTGAATTTTGTCTCAATTTATTTATTTGCCTTCATTTTTATACATTTATCTTCCTGTACATGAGTTTTTAACTCACAGTCACATGTACACGCGGCTTTGACTACTATATCCGCGTACATATGCGGGTTTACTACGAACAGTCACGTATTCCCTTAGTTTTTCCCTTCAGAGGAAGATTGGTTGTTGTTGGGTGAATTGTGATGATTTCTAAGTCTCCTTTGACATTGTTAGAGTCTGTATACACCTCTGTTTCTGACCAGAGACACCCTTTTTAGAGAATTTTTTTTTTAAGAATGTTCTTGTCATTGCATTTTTTATTTTTTGTTTTGGGATTAGTGCATTAGATTTCTTTTACCTTAGTGCTTTGCGTGAGTGCTGTTTGATTGTGCTTGCAGAGTCTGGGGGTTGTAGAATCATTCTTTTGCTTTAGTATCTCATTTTTATTCAAAAAATCCAAAATATTTGCTTCTTTGCATCATGATGCATTGCATTTTGCACTTTGCATGGTACTTGCACTAGATTTGCTTAGAAAAGCTCTTAGTCAGGCCTTTATATAGGAATGATTGCATTGATCATTTGAAGAAAATTTTGCATTTCACGTAGTAGCATGCCTTGTTTTTTATTCGACACAATGCATTTGCATTGATAATTAGGTGTGCATTTTACTTCAAGTTGCGTCATAACACCATTGGTTGCATGGTCATCTACCTTTTTTGAGTAATAAATCCAAATAAAATCAATTCTTAATTAAAATGGATTACACTATTTTATTTGATAGGGTGCACCAACAAGATTAGGATTTAGGGTCTTGGAATAGTTCATTGTGAGTAAATTCTCCAAGACCACTAAACAACAACATGTATGTGTCTATCCAGGTGAGAGTGTGAAATTCCTTGGTATAATTAGTGTTTCTCGGGATCCTCCTCTTACAAGGGAGTTAAGCACAAGGCAGTGTAAGCGGTTATTGATTGGGATGAACCCTAGTCATAGCTGAGTAGCACTGGAGATATTTCTAGAATTGTATTTGTATCTGGGGACTCTTTCGAGAGTTTCGGGCTTTGCTACCCTGCCCATACGGTCAATCCTTCCTGTGACTGTCCGCTTGAGCATTGATTATATTGAGGTGACCTTAGTGCCCTTACCTAGGTTATCAAGGGGGTACTTTGCAAGGGTTATTCTACAAGTGTCCCAGCCAGGTTGGGATCAGACAACACAATTGCTATATGCGTTGAAGCTGAGGGCCATAATAATTGGTTACGAACCTATGATTGTAGTGTATGGGAGTCTCAAGCCTCTCCTAGGAGGGACATACCTGCTTCATTCGGGAGCTCACATATCCTACCCTTGTTTTCTTGTGATTGGCTTTAGATTATATTGGTGTATGCTTTGTGCACGTTAGCTTGATTAGGGTTTGCATACTTAGAGAGTCTTTTTCATTTTTTGAGTCATTGTGGATTCGGGTGCGGTTCCTCGCCGTTCTCGTCATTTAGCAGGACTTCCGCCTTCTACATCTCCTCCTCCTTTGGGAGCGAGAAACAGACAGTCCAGGCGGACTACTTCTCACATTGATTCACACACCATGGGAGATCATGAAGATGAAATTCCTGATTTGTCTTCTCCACCTCAAGATGTTGGGGAAGAGGACCCTACGCCTGTATATGACCCTTCACCTAATATACATACACATTCTGGGTTTGATCCTTCACATGACTTGCCGGTATTGGATTTTGGGCGAAGAGGCTCATCATGAAGCTGCAAGCATTAGTTATGTTAGTTATGGCATGTCTGGCATCCCTGCACATGATCTAGTATTTCATGTCAAGTCAGAATTTGATCCTAGCACTATGCTTGGGGGCATTCCCATTCCTTTCCATGCAGAGAGATTTGGGGGAATGAGTCACATTGCACCCTCCATCCTGGCGGTGGAGGCTACATCTCACGTTCTTCCTAGACCTGGTGTTAGTAGTCCTATTCGGATAGCAGACCCAAGACGAGTGACAATAGGGAATACCACTTACATAGTTTCACATGTCCCTTCGTCCTCTATTCCTAGTTCTTCGAATGCTATTCCTCCCCATCATTCACGTGGTCCTTCAGGCTGGAATGTTGCTACAAATCATGCGCATACTGCTGCTACTCGCGTAGTTGTGTCTCAGAGCCAAGTACCTCCTGTTGTATCGAGGGGTCATATTCCTACTTCTGGAGGTCATATTCCTATTTCTGGAACGTCTATTCCTGCTTATGGAGTTTCTCATGGGACATCTCATGGGACTTCTTATGGACCACAGTATGCATAGATTTATTCACCTTATGGGTATGGGTATCAACAACTCGCTTACTCCCCGAATTATGGCTTTGTAGCCCCAAATAGTCAAGGTACACCACATTATGGTGCTTCCATGCCACCCTACATGGGTCAAACAGAAGGAGGATAATATGGCCATGGCCATGGTGTTTACGGTCATCAGTCCTATGTGAACCAAAATTATCAGGGAGCGTCTCATCGACCTGGTCAACCTAGACTCCCTTTCCTCACAATGTTAAATTTGCCTGACTTGGTGAGACTAACAAATGATCCAATCTCTCATGACCCGGCTTGGCCGGCTGTCCCTAATAAGCTTCCCTCGGACATTCCCAAATTCGAGGGCAAACCAGGAGAAGATCCTAGTGAACATGTTACTACATTTCACCTTTGGTGCTCTTCTAATTTCTTACACGAAGATTCGATCTGTTTAAGGCTATTTCAACGCACCCTTACAGGGCCTGCAATGAAATGGTACATAGAGTTACCTAGGGGGGAATTCGTTTTGTTCGATGACCTAGCTATGAATTTTCTCAACCACTTCTAGCTACCAGTGCGTTACGACCTTGGTACGGAACTCTTGTCGACATTTTGGCAAGACAAAGCCACACATATCTCAGACCATATCCAAGAGTGGCGTAGACGGAAGAGATTGATTAAAGCCTTCATACCGCCGGAGTTTCTCCTCAAATGGTTCCTTAAGTCGTTACTACCTTATATAGCGAAGGATGTTTCGACATCCAGAGTTCAGAACGAGGAACAAGCCATTTTTAGGGTGCAGGAATTGGATTTGATTTATGCTCAATCCGGTTTGTTATATGAGATCATTCCTAATGCTCCGTGTTCTAGTTTCGACCCTAAGATCAAACCTGGACCACATGTTGATGGCATTGTTGGTTGCACGAGTACCAAACCTGCAGATTCGGTTGTGAAATAGGTGAGTCAATTGTCTATCAACAAATCTTCCTCGGGACAAGCCACGACTTCGTCTCAACCCACCCAAATGGTGAGTGTGCTTTCGATGCAATCGTCGGACCAGAAGGGTAACCACCAACCCGGAAGGAATAAGAAGAAGGGTAAAAACAATCGTAAGGGTGGGAATAGGAATGAAAATGCCAATTCTAATGACAAGAACACCCAAAATGCTGTGGGGGACAAGCAGCCTAAACTTAAGGTTAAGTTTCCTTGCAAGTTGTGTAAGGAAGACCACCTCACTCACTTGCGCCCTCGGATAGAAGAAGCCTCGAGGTTCATAGTGTAGGGCCCAGCTGTGCTAACAAAACCTTTACCTCATAATCAAAACATGAACTCGAGGACCCATGATTAGTCTGGTGGGGATCAAGACCCTCCGGAAGCTTGTAGTGGTCATGGCTGCATTAACATGGTGCGTGCTGCTAAGGTTGTGACTCGTGCAAAGGACTATGGTTTGTCACAACCAGACCTTGGAAAGGAACCTTATCCACTCGGGAGTCCTTTGCGTATTGAAAAACCTATGGAAAAACCTGAAATTGCACCTCGCATTCCTAAGGGAGTCCTTAAGCGTTCGAGACACAATCCTAATGCCCGAGCCGCATATAACTATTCTGTTGTCGAGGATTTGGGCCACACTCCTTGTGCGATGTCTGCACTCGAATTACTTCAGAGTTGTCCTTCACAAAGGAAGGCTTTGCTTTCTTCTCTTGGTGTTAACGATGATCACTTTTCCTCTGTCGTCAAATTTGAAACCGCGGGACTACAGCCTCGGTTGGCTTACTATGTGTCTCTTTTGATTCATGTAGAATGTCTTAACATGACCATCAAACGCACTATGATTGATGAAGGCGCTGATGCTTCCGTGATGTCGAAATCTGCTACCATGTTGACTGCTTTTGATGGTAGATCATTTCGGCCGCACGACATTCTTCCTTCTCTTAAGGTCCGTTTGGCAGGGAAGACCGTCGCGATCGAGGTCGAGGTGGTTCATGCGCCCCTTGACTACAATCTGTTACTGGGTAGGAATTGGATGTACAGTATGCAAGCCGTGGCTTCTTCTCTATTTCGAGTTGTATGCTTTCCATTTAATGGGAAGATAGTTACGATTGATCAAATGTCATTCAAGAATCCGTGTATTACCGCATCTATGGGAGCTTCTATCCCAATTGTCGTGCACTCTCAGCCGGAAACTGGGAGTGTGGGTGTTGGCATGTATCCATCCCTTATGGGATCCTTTAGTTGTCTTGCACCTGTTCTTATGATCGGGTCTAGTTCCGGTGAGGCTTCGTCGTCATTACGTTCAGTTTCTTTTTGCACCACTCATATGGAAGATCCTTCGATTCTTCCTACACTGAGTCCTTCGTGTGAGCCTATCGGAACGGACGTGTCGTTGCCTGCAGTAATAATATCATATCAAACTAATCTTGAATGTGTTGCAGAGCCTAATCCTTCCTCTTTGCGGATGAAGGAGGAGGACCCATATGTGCTGCCTACATGGGCAGTTCAGTCTTCTCATGCACATGACTGCCTTGATAGTGTTTTTCCATCAGATGAAGCTATTATTGAGGCTATGTCTGGGGTTGAGCCACCTTGGGAAGAGTTGCATCATAGATCTTATTTTCTTCCCAAGCTTGACCGTTTGGAGTGTGAAGACTTTAGGGAGATTCTTAGTGAGAGAATTGGTAGTCTCGTGGTTCCGTTAAGCTTTCCTGGTCTGATGGCTGACGGAAACATGGTGAATATATCTCCTACCATTCCTATCAATATCTCTCGTGATCCTGGCAAGATTGAGAATGTCTATATTGGGGTAGAATGTTCCCATGCTGAGATTCAAGAGTATACCGAGTTATTCAAAGAATTTCGTGATGTATTTGCTTGGTCATACGAGGAAATGCCAAGTATCGACCCTCGCATTGTTGAGCATGAAATTAAAACTTATCCTAATGCTAAGCCTATTCAACAACGCTTGCGTGCGGTGAATCCTAGGAAAGCACCCGCGATTAAGGCTGAGATAGAAAAATTGTTGAATGCCGGTTTTATCTATCCCATCCCCTTGATGGAGTGGGTTTCAAATCCCGTTCCGGTTGATAAGAAACAAGGAACGATCCGTATATGCATTGATTTCCGTGACTTTAATCGTGCATGTCCTAAGGATAATTTTCCCACACCATTTATTGATCAAATTTTGGATGAGTGTGTGAGAAGCGAGGTATTTTCCTTTATGGACGGCTTTTCTGGATGCAATCAGATACAGATCAAACCCAAGGACCAACATAAAACTGCATTTATTTGTCCTTAGGGCACCTTTGCATATCGAAAAATGCCTTTTCGGCCTTAAAAACGCCGGAGCCACTTTTCAGCAGGTTATGACCTTGATCTTCCATGATCTCAAATTGATTATTGAATTCTTTTTGGATGACCTCACTGCTTATTCTCGTCAGAGGGTGCATCATTCCTACCATTTGAGATTAGTGTTCGAAAGATGCCTCCATTACTTGGTCAGGTTAAACCCTCATAAATGCTTCTTTTGTGTGAAGTTTGGTCGCTTATTAGGGCTCATTGTCTCCAAGGAGGGTATAAGAGTCGACCCTTTAAAGGTTGAGGCAATACTTCAATTGTCTGCCCTGAAAAACATTAGACATCTTCAATGTTTGCAAGGCATGGCAAACTTCTTACGGAGATTCGTCGTTAACTTTGCCAATTTGACTCGAGGCTTTATGCGTCTTTTGAAGAAGGACACTACCTTTTGTTGGGATGAGCGAGCCTAGGAATCCTTTGATGTGCTTAAACGAGCCTTAGCATCGGCCCCGGTGATTAGTCCACCCGAATATAGCCGTGACTTTTTACTTTATGTGGCCGCGTCCATGGAGACAATTGGTGTGGTTTTGGTTCAAGAGGATGATGAGCTCCAAGAGCATGTCATATATTATTTGAGCCGGAATCTTATAGATGTAGAGATCCGTTATTCCCATGTGGAGAAGCTTTCCTTAGCTACCGTTCATGTGGTTCAAAGATTGAGACACTATATTCTCCTTCACCAGACCTTGGTGGTAGCCCTTGTCAATCCATTTTAGTTCGTCCTCACCAGAAGGATGATAGGGGGAAAGTATAATAAATGGATTGTTATCTTGCAAGAATTCGATCTTGAGTTTGTTTCAGCAAAATCGAAGAAATCATTTATTTTTCCGGAGCTTATCTTTGATTTCCCAAGTGAGGAGAAGGAGGACGAGGAAGTTTGTGAAGATACGTTTGTCGATGAGAACATTTTCCTGATCTCAACTTTGGATCCATGGTATGGGGATATTATCATATATTTACAAACATTGAAGGTCCCTACTCACCTTTCACGAGATGAACGATGATGGTTACGTCACGTATCCAAGAATTACCTCATAGTGGATAACACATTATATCGTCGTGGGGTAGATTCCATTTTACATCTTTGTTTAACTCATGAGGAGGCTGAGCTTGTGCTGAATGATTGCCACGGAGGGGCGTGTGGTGGTAATTTATCTGGGCTTTCTACAGCCAAAAAAATCTTGAGAGCGGGTTATTTCTGGTCGTCGATCTTTAAAGATTGTGTTAATGCGGTCAAGAAGTGTCACCCTTTCCAGGTTTTTGCACGCAATATGCGCTCACATCCTACCCCCATTAAATCCAATCATCATCGTCGGTCCCTTCATTAAGTGGGGGCTTGATTTAATGGATTGCAACCCAGCTTCAGCTGGGGGGCATCATCATATTATCATGGTTGTTGACTATTTCATGAAATGAGCTGAGGCTATGCCCATGGTTAAATTCAACGGTGAGACAGCCGCACATTTCGTATTCAACCAGATCATTACTCGGTTCAGTATTCCGAAAGAGCTTGTCACTGACCATGGTAGGCACTTTCAGAATCGGATGATGGAAGAGTTGGCCTTTTATTTAGGATATAAGCAGGAGCATTCTTCTTCTTATTACCCTTAAGCGAATGGACAGGTTGAAGCAATGAACAAATCACTCAAGTCTATTCTCCAACGAACCATCACACAAAGTAAGACCAATTAGCATATCATGTTATATCCTGTTTTGTGGGCTTATAGGACCGCTGTTAATACTGCCACTGATTTTTCTCCATATCAGCTTGTACATGGAGTGGAGTTGATATTACTGGTTGAGTGCGAAATCCCTTCTTTGAAGCTAACGATAGAGCTCTTACCAGACACTTCCCCATTGGAGGAACGTTTGGTCCATTTAGAGCAGCTTGATGAGCAACACCGAGATGCTTTAGTGGCTCTAGAAGTGAATAAGCATCGTGTTAAGGTATAGTGTGATAAATCTGTCTATCCAAGGAAGTTTAGTGAAGGAGATTTGGTCCTTTTGTGGGATCAAGCTAAAGAACCCTTGGGGACAGGAAAGTTTAACCCCATGTGGCATGGTCCTTACGTTGTTAAACGTGTCTTAGAGAAGGGCACATATGAGTTAGTAGATTACGAAGGGACGACCTTGACGGAGCCTAGAAATGGGCTCTATCTTAAAAAATACTATGCATGATTCTCAGCCAGGGCTGGCTATTGTATATTATTGTACAGTATTTTGCATAGTTAGGTTTTTCTTATGGTGATCAGGTTTGTTGATTAGCTTTTGTTTCTTATGGCAGATGTCAATGGAGTCTTCCATTTATATAGGATTCGTGGATGGTGCTAGTCGTCACACTCAACACTCAGCCTCTGCTACTTGGGTGATTTATACTCCTATTGTATCATGCCCCAATTTTTGCAAAAAAAATATTATCTTATTTGATTTTAATTGAGGACAATATGTTAAATTTTATGCTAAGTTGTAATTAATGACTCAGCAGAGTCAAGGATATTTAATTTAATTCTGAATATTTCAATTATAAATAAATAAAGGTGGAGACAAAAGCTTAGGAGAGCTGTTAAAAGAGTGTTTATTGGTCAAATTGGTGGAGGAGACTGGGTGGAGAGAAAACAGACATGTGGTAGCATCCTCAAACCACTTCCAACTGTTGTAGGTGGCAACCTCCCTACATTTGGGGTCATGATCCCCTATGAAAGTGGGATCAGAGCATGTGGCTCAATTAATGACAACTGACCCAAAAGACCTAGGAAATATTTATAAAAATTCCCATTGAAGAGAGCTGAGGCTGCTCATTCTAGAGAAGTGATCATTTAGGTGAATGTACTTCAGAAAAATTCAATGGAATGGAGTTGTGGAAAGAGTTGAGGGGTTAACTGCTAAGTGATCTAGTGCAACTTTTCAGCTGAAGGATTTTACTACTAAGTGCAGAGTATTTTACTGAGTCATTGGACTAGTCTATTGTTTGCTTGCTCCACCAGTTCTCAGCCAAGAAGACCAGGAACATGCTTGAGGGTCATGAGGAAGCGTTGTTTGAGTGCTCTCCAGGAGTTTGGTAGGGAGGAATGGCCTCCTAACGTCGTTGTTGTCCATCCTAATCAGGTTCTACATTATTTGTTTTACTGTGTTGGATAGTTAAATGAGAATCTGACTGTTAAAGGAATGATAAATATTTAGTGGTAAAATGTTAAAGTTAGTAGTCTTTAGATTATTGAAGGAATGAATCTGAAATAGATGGAAAATAATTTTAGTCTGTGTTTTTCCACGTCTGGAAGGACCAAACCGTACTCCAGCACAGATAGAGTATTTACAATAGATGAAAGTAAATGTCAAGAGACTGAATAGAGTAGATATGATTCTGCAGTTCTTAGTAGTTGAGTAACTTGTTTTAGTATGTAGATATTAGTTAAAGAAAGGTTAATGGTTTGTTTATTTAAGTTTATTGTTTAAAACAAGCTTACTTATTTCATTATATACTGGAAAAGAAATAGTAGTAAATAGTACAGGTAGAAGGATTAAGATAATAAGAAAATTTCTTAGCAGATAAGAGGTTGTGCTTACAGACAGTAGCTTAATCTTTTATTTATGATCATATACTATGAAAGATAAACTGTGTTATGGTAGGTTATATTTCTCTGTGTTAACTTAGTATCTAGTTGCTATGTAGTAGAAATATCACAGTCAAGTTACTTTGTTACATTTAGTTCAATAAAAAAATAAAATACAAGTACTTAGTTTTATTTACTGAATAATATTAACTAATCTAAATCTAACTCATACTATAAAGCAAGTAGTGTGTGATTTAAGTACTTAAAATACAAAGAACAAACTAAACGAAGTTACATAATCTATGTTTTTACTTTTCAAAGAGCATTGAGTAAATTCAACCTGTGAGCTTAAGTAAATAAAACAATAAAAATATGATAAATAAATATCTATCTAATTACAGAACTGTTTTATAATTATTAAGTAAATTATACTTGTAAAGGTATTCTACAGGGTTGAAACCCTAAAATAGAAATCATTATTATAAATAAAAATATATAAGCTACAATCCAATTATTTGGATTATTTTATAAATAAACAATTAAATTACGAGAGACCTTAAGGACAGATAAAAGAACAAATATTTAAATATCACTTAAGGTTTTCACAACACACCTGTAACATTAATGAAAACAAGCTTAACAATTAGCAATACCTATTAAATAATAGACAAATTGAAGGATTTATTTAAACAAGGGTTTCTTTTAGGAAAACCCTAGCTCATATTTCCTGAGCAACAAATAAACTAAATTACATTATGACTGAGTGACAGTCTCTTAACATTAACACAAAATTATTATAAAATATATAATAAACAGTAAATCCTTATACACAGTCGAATAGGGTAAAAACCGTAAGTACACAGAGTTACAAAAATCGCATTAAAGTAAATCGAGTCCGAGCTCGAAAGAAACCTCTTTTTCTTTTAAAAACCCAGTGTATTGCTTGACAAGCCGAAAGGCTACCAACTTAGTCAATATACAAAAACCAACTCTGAGCCGGTGTACCCATATCCTGGCATGGGTTTTAGTAATCCAAAAACTATCATTCTTTTTACTAAACCCTACACCAATGTGAAAGCTTTTTAAGTAAAGAAAAGAACATTTACAAGTCAGAGCATTGAGCCGGAGCCACCCTGCTATAAGTGAGGGTTTTAATACAAAACAAAAACTTAAACTGAAGACTAACAACCCAAGGTTGGGAAAAACCGAGGCCGTAACTCCTTTCAACTACAAACATATTCCCCTAAGTTTGTACAAGCAGGGATAGCCATTTTGTAACTGAGGCTTACCCATAGACTGAATGCCGGTCCAAATGTGAAGTGGTTCCTTCCAACGATAAGGCGAACCATAACCTGCATTTGTAAACCAAATCATAAGTTAAAAACCTGATTTTATAATCGTAACTGTAAATATTTTAGCTTGCAAACTTTGTAAAAATAATTCATTACCTGTAATGTTGAAAACCAAGGCCACGAGGAAGGCAGATCGACACCACTAGCATAGCAACCCTCATATTCACTTGAGAAGGAGGCAGCTGAGTTCAAGTTATTAACTACATCGACAACTGGAGCAAGAGCAAGCAATGGCAGTGGCCACACCACGACTTCAACACTAAACTACTAACTTTGTACAACACTACCCTCACACACAGTAAAGTTGAGTTGCACGAATCAATTCATTCACGAGCTGTGAACTTCACAACTTTCACCCTAAGCAATGGCGCTTCAAAATGCACAAACAATGGTGCTGGAGGCGAGCAACTGCAAGCCCTCATGGCCGCAGTGAACCCAACAATGCAGAGACCGAAACCCTCGTTGAACAATGAGAAATAGAGTTGCAAGGTAAAGCTTATAAGTCACGTAATGCATGGCGAGGAGAGTTCCACGTGCCCACAAATTTATCCACTTCACGGTGGGTTCATTTGTATAGTCTCCACTGCCACATTTCGAAACGAATAATTGTTAGTCATTTAGACTATGCACATAATGATAATGTATTATATACACGAAGTCAATATCGTATTTATGGAGTCAACCCTTGATAATGAACGAGGAGTGTATTATAGTTTAACCTATTATTTTAAACCTTGAAATTATCTTGGAAAATAACCATTTTGTTAATTGGAATCAATACCCTTGTTTCTTAAAGATCATATGACCTTTTCTAATCAAGCTTATAAGAAAAATATCAAGAGATTAATAGAAGTTTTGAGCAAGTGTGTTAATGCCTTATTTTGACATTTTTCTTATATTCATGAACTATGAATGTATAAGCTTGGATAACTGGATTTAAATCAATAAGGTGTATATTGATATATTTAACATTTGACACTAGAGTAGCTCCTACTCTTTAAGTAACCTACAGTACTGGATGTAGGATAAGATATCTTATAAGTACATGATCTTTGGTCTCCATAATTTGTTACCAAGCTCTAAGATGAATTGAACCAAGGTTAGGTTGGAATTTGGAGTTTAGGATAATAAACTATCTAGGATTTTATTGCAGCACCTTTACATAAAAGTAAATAGTAGGGTAATGTAAATTTGTCGCATTATG
The DNA here is from genome assembly GCA_001517045.1 of Pseudotsuga menziesii. Classification (NCBI taxonomy): domain Eukaryota; kingdom Viridiplantae; phylum Streptophyta; class Pinopsida; order Pinales; family Pinaceae; genus Pseudotsuga; species Pseudotsuga menziesii. The sequence continues at coordinate 54,389 of LPNX010842907.1, read as the reverse complement.
TTGATCATGAAGAAAATGGGAATTCAAGTCACAACTTGACGATTTTTATGCAGAGGATACTTTTTAATTACAAGCGATGTTAAGCTGATAAATTTACTATACTGAAGCCTAATTAAGATAGAGCTGAAAAGTACATAGTAGGCTTATGTTTTGAAAGGCTTAAGTCTATTTCTATAATGATAAGCAATGGTTTAATTATTAAATAATAATAGCAATAGATGCTTATGTCAGAGAAAGAGTTATGATACAAAATCATGAGCTCTATTAAGAACTGAGAATAGCTTAGAGTAAAGTTAGAAGGAGGTTTTATCTATCTTAAAGATATATCTGTTAAAAGACAAACAGTAGGGCGACATTAATAACCCTTACGACACAAATATTAGGTAATATCATATGTGTGAATCAAGAAAAGAAACATTACTTTACCTTGCAGGACCTTGAGTCTTCTAAGCAAACTTTTACTCTAGCAGTACTGTTATGTTAAAAGAAGTATATCTGGTTTAATGCCTTAATAAACTTTCACTGGGTCAAAAATTTACCTGTCAAGCCTGTAAAGATCCAGAAATCCAGATGCGTTAGCAATTGCTAAGTAAGCCCTAGCTAGAAAGTAACTCCTCACCTACTTGACATTCAAACCATCAGTACAGCTAAATATTTGAATGCAGATTATTCACATCACATATCAAAATTAAAACAACATTAATATTTATGTGTTAAAGTTAATGGTTACTTTTAATTATCTGTTTCATTTCTTCTATTAGCTGCTAGCAGTTATCTAACTGCAAGTGTAAACATTTTTAGTTATCTCAAAATTTTAAATTTTTGTGAAAATTTGGGGTTTTGACACCTACGGTTTAGGTATTGTCTTCAGGAGGCATATGTTTACGACCCTCTTCAAACAATGTTGCTAAATATAGTGCCATTATCGAGCTTCTACGGGATGCCATTTCACATGGTGTTCTATCTCTTGAGGTACGTCTTGATTCGGAGTTAGTAGTGTCATAGCTTAATGGCTTGTATCATGTTAGGGATCCAACATTATTATGAATATTCTTACGTGTGAGATTATTAAAATGACAATTTGAGAATATAACATACATAGATGTTCCAAGAATTTATAATCAAGTTGTTGACTCATATGCTAACTGCGTGTTAGATTGGCATTTGTTTCACAGACAATAAGCTTATCACAAACATACATTTTTACACATGTAAATAAAGAAACCGATCATCATAAAAGTTTTTCATTAAACATCCAAAATGTGATAATACATAGTGTCATAATACAAAATTGGGGCTTCCGAGCCACCAAAATATAAATACACAGTAGTACAAAATGTATCACTCCCAGGTATCTAAGCTTGGGGAGGAGGAGGGGGGTTCTAATCATGGAATGTCACCACGGCTCTAGCTAGTCATCGAAACAATTGCACCCATGCTTGTGGCACACCCACCACCTGACGTTGCATGGCCTCAGGCAGGTCCTCAACTTGTGCCATGGGTACCCTATGAGTCAACCGCATGAAGTTGGTATGAATGCTTTGGAGCGTCTGCTCCACATCCACACCCGTAATGTCATCTCCTCTTTTCCTCTGTCTATGACAAGGGAAGCCTTCAGGCCACCGTGGTCCTACATCTGCATACATATGATAGGATTTCACTATTTGTTGTTACGCAAAAACATGTCTTTTTTATTCCATATATCAAAAAACAAAAACAAAAATTAAATAATTCACAAAACTTAAAAAGAGGGTTGGGATTCGTTACCAATGTCACCGTATGCTGATCCTACTGGTAGTGGCATGTTAAGATCTCCCTGAAAATCGATCCCTGCATAGGGATAGTCATCGATGACAACTATCTGCCTCCGCCACCATGGAAAGAAATCAACTGAATAGGGGTTGGACACCCTACCTCCACCCAGTTTGCGCATTGCATCTGCCCAATGTCATTGGGCCAGATCTTGAACCCTGTGAAGAGGAACGTCAACTCTAGGGCTCAATCCCGGAACACGCTTGAAGAAAAACGTGGTTAGTATGCTACTAAACCAAAGTTTCATACTCTGCCCATCTTGCACTCGCTGAGCTAGTGTTTCATGTTGCTCAATAGGGCACTGCTCCAATCGTAAACCGTGGGTCTCATGCACTCCACTGCATAGAAAATTAGGGGCCGCGAGGCCTGGTGGAGTGAGGCTAGCCCTACTATCCTACCTAGTGTCAGTAATATGGCCTTTAGGCCTAGCACTTGTATGGAGTTAGTTGGGATCTGACTCCTGACTTTCTCCATGTCCGGATAACAATACACTACTATGTACTCATCTATGGTGAGACCACCTCCGAGCCCGTGAGAACGTAGGTTCACCACTTCCCCCCGTTGGGACAATCTAGTAATGAAGTATATGTCCTCCACTTCTATGGTGAGGGACATCCCGTCGATCTGGAATGACTCTGAGTAAGGATCCCAGTAGTCTACTAGCATCTGCAACAGTCTTGGTTTGGCTCTTAAGCCACCAAGACACCAAAACTTGTAGAGCCCGCATGCACGAATAGCCTGTTGTGCCATTAGATCACCTCGGACTGCTTCTTCTACATCCCTGTGCTCACGTTCTCTCCATTCTAGAACCATCCTACACATTTAATTCAATTTTGGGTCATTAGAAGTCTTAAAAAATCTTGGATGCGGCCGCATACGCGACTGTTTGCTAAACAACCGCGAATGTACGCGACTTTGAGGCCTTTTTTCACATATATCCAACCATATAGGTGGAAAAAGCCTCGATTTCTGTGTGGGCCGTGGCCCATAAATTAGGATGGCCTAGAAATCAAATTAGACCATGGAATATTGAAAAATTTACATGAAAATGAAAGAGCAGGGCATGGGAAATAACTTGGAAAAAACGGTGTCGGATTCCGCTGGCTGGATCTCCCAGAATTTAGGTTTGAAGTTCTTAGCTCAATTGGGTAAAAATTTCAAATGTTATATAATGTTTTGAATTTTTTTACTGTTTATAGAAATTTTCAAAATTTTGAAATTTTTTACCCCCTTCTCTATAGTTTTGGACCGTTTCTGACCCTTTCGGACCGTTTTTGACTAATATATGATGTAGGAGACCGTTTTGAGCACCGTTTCGACTGTTGCTTTGACCTGTTCATGACGATTTCAAGTATGATGTTTAAACTGGCATATAGGTTAGATCTCACCTCCGTTTGCATTTTGCATGACCTTATGACCGTTTCATTATAACCTTAGGTACGAACCCATTCTATCTTGTCACAGAACCTTCTTGTTGTTTTAGAAGTGGCATGATTGGAATGGTAAAGCTTGACCTAACATGGGTACCCTATTTAGCTCCTTATTTTCATTTGGTGCCCATGCCGATAGTTTGTCCATTAGGGTGTGGGAGTCCGTTGTATAGTATTGCCATGACATATTGCAAGAGTCTCATACTCCTCTTGATCTTTTGCTGGCATGTTTCCACAGGACTCCCTTATGTCAAGTTGTAATTTCATTATCATGAGCTTTGCCTGCCTCATTGAGCCTTATGCCGGCTTCCCTGACTTTGAGTATCAGCCATATAGCCCAAGCTTGTCTCATGTCTAGCCATGCAGAGCCATTTTATATATCCTTTGTAGCTTGATTCCTGATTTTTACCGGGAGGGGACTTTCCCTCGAGTGTCGCTATCCTACACATGTGTCCTTGCATTGAGCATATGTATGTTCCATTGCCTGGAACTAGTTTGTTTTTCCCCTTGACACTCGTAGTTTGTAACTATAAAGCAAGTTTATTATTTTTCAAGCTTTCCAAATATTTGAAAAAGTTCAAAAAAAAATAAAAAAACCAAAAATCTGGATAGGAAAAAGATGTTATCTTTGGCAGCAGTCGAGTTGTGCCACATTCGAACATAGCACTATATATCACATCCGTTGGTTGGGTTAATAGTTTGAATTTAGGAGATGTACTCATTTCTCTGAGCTTATCTCCACCAACTGGTCAAGCTTCCAGTCCCTATGGAGCCTCTGTCGATGCCTCCTGTGTCGCAGAGATGTCCCAGTTTTGTATATCGAGTCTATGCTGCCTACATTCAGTCACCATTCACCTTTATGCTCTTGTTCGAAGGAAGTTGAAACCTGAGTCGGCCATTCCTCAGTTATCTTGACTTTGCATGTTGGCCTGGTCCCTGCACATTATGATCGAGTCCTTCCACATTATACAACTTTGATGAGTACGTTGTGTTGGATGATGGGGGATGCCTTAATGCCCTCCTTCGAGCGGATTTTATCCCATCGACTTCAGATCATTTATTCTGGGATAGGAATCTAGAGTCATTTTTGAGTGCCTTGAGACTTGCAGTCATCAGTGGCAGGTTCTCTCGCCATCGACAGTATCTTTGGAATACATCAATGTCCCCTGATCGATGGATTCTCTCAAGTGTTCGACCTCAACACATTTATTCACACTTGTTAGTTTGCACTCTAGTACCTTGATTCCCATTTTCATGATTGGTGGATGATCTCACGTCTATTAATGGTATACATCAATGACCGGTAATGAGACGGTGGAATACTATGTTCGACCTCGACACCTCTATTCACATAGTAGGACATGTACTCGTAGCGGTTTGTGTAGAAGACCTTCCAGATTGGTCACATCTTGTATATGCTACCTCCTTGATCATGCTAGTGTTCATGAGATTTCATCTCTCGTGACTTGATTCCAGTATATGTCAGACATTTCCAGCCATTATGGAGATCTTCATCCACTATATATCTTTAGTCTTCATGGAGATCATGATCCTTTGTATATCTTCATCATGGAGATTCTGATCTATTTATATTGTATGTGGCGATGACCACACATGTTATATTGTATCATGCCTATTCATGGCCATTGTACTCTTATGTATCTGGAACTCTGTATCTACTTGCAGTTATATGCAGAGCATTATCATTGTATTGTACCGATTGGATGGCTAGTTCTTCCACTGGGATCTTCATAACTTCACTTCTGGGATGGACTTATAATGTATTTCGGCCATCGTATGACCCCTCTGACCTCACACATTAGGGGGCATCTATTATAGCTGATTTTACCACACATGGTGAATCACATTTTTATGGCCTTCCCTGCCCCTCTGCAGACTCCTTAGACCCCATGGAGCATTTTTGTACCTTTGATGTTTCCAATATCATCCATAAAAACATGCAAAAATTGCCATACGCGACTTTTAAACCCTTTATAGTGTATATACGTGGGTTTGACCCCTAAAACAACGTTCATCGGGATGTGTGCAAAAGGCCAAATTCTTTTGGAGTTTTCCTTGATGTGGATCCGACTCACTTATCTCCTGGCCTTCCATATGCCTTGAGATCACTCGAATTCGACCTTTCATTACCCCATTAAAGAGCTATATAAGGAACCCTTTGGATACATTGAAGGCATGAGAAATTGGAGAGAAAAGAAACTATAGTCCATTACTACAGGAGCTTATACTTGAGTCTGCATCCCTTTGTCCCTTGGAGCAATTTTGCGTTCTTCCCAAGCTTGCCTTTTGCTTGTGAGCTTGCTATCGAGAGATGGAGGATTGAAGTGGTGGAGGCCCAAGTGGGGGACTCAGTTTCTCCGATTCATAGACATGCCGACAGAGGTTTTCTCTATTGTAATCTTTGTTTTATATTAATAGAAATATCTTTTCCTGACCAATAATGTGTATTTGAATGAATATTTGATCCGTGGATGATTTCAAATGCTTATATGTTATTGATTATATATGCTAGAGTAGGTCTAACACAATTATATATAGCATGATTATCTTGTTTATTGAATGTTGAGGAAGCAATTTATCAATTCAAGCTAGAGTTGGAAAGCTCAACGGGGATCTACATCAACTGTCCTGAATAAGGTACGAATCGAGATCCTTTAGTGTTAGATATTTGGTTTCTCTTGCATATAGGAAAGGATTGATTTCTGGAGTCAAGCTGTCTGTTGTGGTACCCTAAGCCATAGGAATTTTTCTCTGTAACATTCTCCATTAATAAGCCTAAACTAGTTTTTATCAATAAACGTTGAAGGTAATTCCAAACATTAAATCAAACAATTATATATATATATAAAGAGAGAGAGAGAGAGAGAGAGAGAGAGAGAGAGAGAGAGAGAGATTGCTCTAGTAGTAAATAAGTCAATCCAAAAAAAAAACCGTCACTTTGCCATGCATACACCACTATTCAACATTGATTCACAATTCATACATACTCATAATATGGATAACAAAATACACAAGGGAATATAATACTGAGCTATAAGGATCCACTATTGACACTACCCCTAATAATGAGGTGTAAGGATCCACTATTGACACTACCCCTAATATTCTCTATAACACAATTGCTTTTATTCTAAGATCGATTTATGAGAACAAATTTCAAGGTAGAACAAGCAACTAGCCTAGAGTTGAGAAGCTTGATCCTTGGTACTTGTTTTAGATTATTGACCTCTCAAAAAATACTCAACCACTAATTTCTATATTCAAAAATTTGAGCATCATTGAAACAATGATGTGTGATTTGTCACTACCATCACTCATCATGCATTTATTCCATCCATCATTCAGTTATAAATGTCCATTGTATCTCTTAGTATAGGATCTCCAAGATTGGACTCGTAAATCCAAAATGCTTAATGCCTTCTATTGAGCAAAACCCTAAGTTTTGAAAATCAATGAATAAAATAAGATTCGAGCCTTGACACCCACATGTGAGGCATACCCCAACCGAAATCTGCTACTAGGAATCCAACAGAGTCAACAGTTCGTCGAGTCAATTCCAAGTTTTCATTTTATGTCAAATTACAATTCCCATCCCAAAATTCATGTAGGGGCCCTTGATAAATTTATCCCAGAGAATAAAAATGTAACAGATAAACATTTTCAAGTACCATAAGTTGCTTCAAGTTTGTTTGGTTAATTCCTATGTTTCCATTCCATCTGCACACTCTCGAGTTAGGATTTTTAAGATTGGAACCATAAATCCAAAATGTGCATTCCCTCCTACTAATAAAAACCCTAATTTTAAAAATTGATGAAGAAAATAAGCTCCAAGACCTGGGACCCATGGGTGAGAGGTACCCTAACTATAATCCACTACCACAAATCCAAAAAAATTGATGGTTCGCTAATCTGAGTCCTTGTTTTTATTTTATGTCTAGTTGTAAGTAACATCCCAAACTCATTGAGGGAGTCTTGGAAAATTTGTCCCGACGCATAAAAACATAACAGAGAAACATTTTTTAGTACAGTAATTTGTTGCAAGTTTGTTTGGTCAAGGCCTATGTGACCATTCTATATACACACTCTCGAGGAACCATTTCCAATATTAGACCCATAAATTCAAAATGTGCACCGGCTTCTACTGAGCAAAACACTAGTTTTAAAAATCGACGAATAATACAAGCTCTGAGCCTTGGGGCCCACAAGTGAAAGGTACCCCAACTGTCATTTTCTACCAAGAATCCAATGGATTATATGACTCATTGATTTGAGTCCCAATTTTCAATTTATGTCTAGTCGCAAGTTGCATCTCGAACTCATTCAGGGACTCTTGGCAAATTTGTCCTAGGGCATAAAAACATAACGTAGTAGAATTTTCAAGCACCATAAGGCGTTGCAAGTTTTCTTGGGAGATTCTTATGTGATGATGCTAACTTGATGCTCTCAGGAAATGATTTCCAATATTGGACCCATAAATACAATATGTGCATTGCCTCCTACGAAGCGAAACCCTAGCTTAAAAATCGACAACTAAAAGAAGCTTTGAGCATTGGGATCCATGAGTTAGGGGCACCTCGGTTGAAATCCATTGATAGGAATCTAATGGAGTTTATGGTTCGTCGATCTGAGTCCCTACTTTCATTTTATGTCCAGTTGCAAATTACATCCTAAACTCATTTAAGGACTTTTGACAAATTTGTTTCGGGGCATAAAAACATAATGGAGTATCATTTTTGAGTCCCATAAGTTTTTTCATGTTTGTTTGGGAAAGGCTTACATGAACATGTTGGATGCAACTCTAAAGGAAATATTTCTAATATTGGACCCATAAATCTAAAAATGTGCATTTTCTCCTATTGAGAAAAACCCTAATTTTCAAAATTGGTAAATAAAACAAGTTCAGAGCATTGGGACCCATAGGTGAGGGGTAACCCAACTATAATCCATTGTAAAGAATCCAACTTATACATTGGCTCATTGATATGGGTCCCTGTTTTCATTTTATGTTCAATTGCAAGTTGCATCCCGAACTCATTCAAAAACTCTTGGCAAAATTGTCTTGGGGCATAAAAAAATAATGAAGTAACATTTTCGAGTATTGTAAGTTTCTACAAGTTTGTTTAGTCAAGTACTAGGTGACCATGATATTTGCATGCTCTCATGACAAGATTTCAAATATTGAACCCATAAATCCAAAATGTGCATTACCTTCCCCATAAATCCAAAATGTGCATTACCTTCCCCATAAATCCAAAATGTACATTACTTCCTATTAAGGAAACCCCTAGTTTTCAAAATCGATGAACGATGAGCATTGGGACCCATGGGTAAGGTTCAAGTTTCCTCTCCTAACTTAAGTTAAGGCATTGAGACTCATATCTAGTATTGAAAACATCCTAATCGTTCCCATTTCCAGACTTGGAGGTAAATGGTACTCATAAGAGGTTAGTTGTGGTGGTTTGGGGCCTCAAGGCCCATACATAGTTATCAAACCTCAAAATACCATCAATATTCCTACTCAAGGTGTAACCTTTGTTGGTTAACAATTGCTTCCAAGGGTGTTATGCATGCCATCAATATGTTAGTTGTGCACCAAGAAACATGGTATTTTTTAAGGATTCTAATATTATACTTAAGTATAGTATTCTTGGTGATTGTTTTGGATTGAAAAAATATGTTTATATATAGGTAGGCGAATATTAAATATGAAACATAAAATTAACACTAAAATGTGTAAATTTTGGCGAATATTATGATAAAAAAAAACTCATTTTATGTAAATATAGGCGATATTAGACACTAAAAATGACCAAATAGGGAATTTATTTTTTGGAAAAAATCCAAAAAATAGCCAATTGGCGAAATTTTGCCCTTAAAAATTACCTTGCTAGGAATATTTCTAAAGGTTTGTCCCTTGTCACAAGAGGACAATAACTGGCCTTGTGCCTAAATGCCATTTCTTGGGCTCAGTCGCCATGAACAACACCTACAAACTATAGTAAAAAGCCTATCTCGAGGGTGTTTAGAATAAAGGTTGAATATAGATTCCATTCAAAGATTTTTCACATTGAGCATGGGTCTCAAGTCCTTAAACATGGAAAAGGAAGGAAAACAAGCACCACAATATATCATTGAATCATTTCAAACTTAAGAGCAGTGAATGATTCTTTGTACCATCAAATTAATCTTTTGTAGGGTTTCTATGCAGGACCTCAAGTGTGATACATGCCAGTCAATGGTGGAAACTAAAAGTAGGTTTGGATAGTGCCACATGGTTAATGAGGTAACTAAGGGATTTAATCCCTAATTGAACACTTTGGAGCTTAAGTTCCACAAAAAAAACCTTGGCATAATAACAAGAGCCCTCAATAGGGGGTCTTTTCCTAGGCACTAAACAAGGGTTCCATTAAGATGTTTCATGCACCATGGATGGGAATTAAATCCTTAAACATAGTCGTGATAGGAAAACGACATCCTAAGGTCCTTGACATAGGTTGTTTTTGAGATACAACATCCTTAAGGCTCCCTATAGGCTCAAGAATCAATAACACATGTTTTAAGACCACCAAACAAGGGCCGGGATTGTAAAATGCAATAAAAGAATGCACACACATTATTAATGCATCTGTGTTCCTTTGAATTAAAAAAATGGTAGGATTGCCTCTATTTATATATGTGTTGGATGACTTGTCTACTTTGGTTTTATCTTCAGAATGTCAAACATGTTTTTTTTTGTAAGTCTGCATTTGTATTAATCAGCTGAAACAAAAAAGTTACAAAAGAAAAGAATCATGGACATATTGTTGGGGTGGTCTAAACCTAACACCCCAACCCGTCAAAAACAATAAGCAAATCAGTTCATTACAAAATATGGCACAATAACCAATTCAGAAGATGGGAGCCGAGTACTAAACTTCACAATGCAGATGAGTTTCATAGACATATAAACAGTAATATGGATTATATACTGAAAGAGAAACAAAAATAATAGAATGAGTAAGAAAAAAAATGAGGTAAGGAAAATAGACTGCAGGTCTTCATCAGCTCCAAGCTTGAGGGTTCGGATTCTCCTCAATGATAGGACAAACCCCTTGGAACTCCTCATCATTCGTAGGTTCAGGCTACTTAATAGGAAGAGGAGAGGTTTGGCGAACTGGCACCTCAATGTCACGGTGTTACAACAATAAAATACTAAATAAATAGGTTATAACTATTAGTAATAGTAATTAATTATTAAATATAGTTATGAATAGAAATGGCTCTTCAATATTTGATGGCCAAGCCATATTTAAGGCGGCCATATCCATTGTATTTTATCATCCATTCAATTATTATACATTTATACATTCAATTTCTGAAGATGTAACATCTTCCCCCATAGTATCCGGATACGGATTCTCCATTACACTTGGATACGGTGTAACAATGGTATCAGAGCTAATGTAAGAGATGAAAATCGCATAGAACAAACCACCCAAGGTAATGTAAGAGATGAATATACAATAGACTATTATGTCATTTCTGATGAGAGTAATGGAATCAATCAAGATATTGTGCAAGACAAAGATATAACATACCCTAGTAATGACAAAAATGAAAACGAAATGTTTGACAAGGAGAAAGATGATCCTCACCAAGATTGTGATAAGAGACAAGCGGATGTTACTAACAATAACGATGATCAATGCATTGACAATAATATCACAATAAGAAACACACGAAGGACAATAGTCATCACAAGGACTTCTATAAAGAACAATAAGGAAAGCAAATATAATATCTATCAGACACAAGATAAGGCTATGTTCTTATGAGCATTATAAGCACAAAGTGCCCGTTCAAGGGAACTGACACAAAATATGTTGGGAATAACAACACAAAAATAGTTAAGGTTTTCATGTATGTCGAGTATGTTCAATTGGCGATAAACATAGTTAAAAGAAGCAATCACACAAGTGGAAAAGCGTAAACAAAACTTCATCAAGTTCATACTTAATGTAAATACCAAGACAAAATAATCAAAATGAAGCAATGACCATAATCAAAATCACATCTTTCAAGTCATCAGTGCGACACAGATCCAGAATAAAAGACGACATGAGAAAACTCATCTTTGAGCACAAAGATTTCCCAAGGGGAGGGCAATGTTACAAGAATAAAGTAGTAAATAAATAGGTTATAACTATTAGTAATAGTAATTAATTATTAAATATAGTCATGAAGAGAAATGTCTCTTCAATATTTGATGGCCAAGCCAAATTTAAGGCGGCCATATTCATTGTATTTTATCATCCATTCAATTATTATACATTTATATATTCAATTTTTGAAGATGGAACATCTTCCCCCTTAGTATTCGGATACAAATTCTCCATTACACTTGGATATGAGGTAACACACGGACACGTTTGTTATGCAGCTGAGTGATTGTGGAAGGTGTTGGAAACATAATAGACGATGAGAGAGGCATTACCAGTAACGATCTCCTATCCAATAAAGTCGTGGGTGCCCCTGTGGCATTGCCACTACCCCCTTCACCTGGCATACAAAGAGCCAGAGCTAGTCATTTCCACGCTGTAGTCGCATCCTGCTTGTTGATTTGAGTGTCAAGTTCAATCAACCTGGTTTTTACTTGGAGAAATGAAGTTCGAGTGTAATTCCAAGTGCCAACCATCTCTTCCATGAGGGATCCCGTCATGTTCTTAACAATCCAATAATGATTGAGACGCCCCCTCCAATACCTCTGGTCAAATGTTCATTGATCAACCTGACTTCCCACTCATCAATCAAAGTGCACACCGACATGGAAACACCACTGTCGTAACCATCCTCCTGCATTAGATGTGAATCCTGTTGAGCATGTCATGTCACATACCCCAAATTTGCAAAAACATTTTATGTTTTAGGAGACATTATGTTATAATTTTATTATAAAGTTTGTAATTAATGACCAAGTGGGGTCAAGCATAATTGCATTTAAATTGCTGAATATTTTATTATTAAATAAATGAAATATGAGAAAACAACTTAAGCTTAGTACAAATAATTACTTAGTAGAGTTTCAGAGGTTTCTCAACCAGTTCTCTCACCCGATGCTTTCAACCAGGTGGACCAGTAGACAGGCTCGGGAGTCCTGAGATTTGTAGTTCAGCTATCTCCAAGATTTGGTTGGGAGGAACAAGCTCCTTAAGTTGTTGTCTCCTCTGCTACATTTCCAGGTTCTACATGTTCTTTATAGTTTCTCTATGCATACTTAGGATCAAGAAGGAATGAATTTAGGAAATAATATGTTATGTTTTTGTTCATCTGTTATTAGAATTATTGAAGGAAATCTTTTACTGTGAAAAGATAGACAAATTCTGGATTAGATATGGATTAGGATAAATGATTAGAGTAATTTCAAATTCTACTGATAGATAAAATACCTAACTATATTTTTCCACACCTTGAAGAAGGTAGTACTCTAGTACAGTAGGTTAGATTAGATTCTGATGGTTAAATCAAATGAAGAATGGAGGATTAGGTTTATTACTTTTTACAGATTCTTTGTAAGAATGTTCAGGAGTTCCTTAGTTAGAATGCACCTATTAAAGGAGCTGGACATGAACTATTTCCAAGAAAGATCTTAAAAAATATATATACATAGTCTGTACTCCTATTTACACAGTAAATAAATTATTAGCTATAAGCCTAATTATTATAAGTATACATAGTTATTAAACATTATAAGAACAGAAAAATAAATAAGCAGGAATAACTTAAAAACAGTACAATGAGGTCTAGTAATCACTTAGATAATTTCATTACTAATGTAAGTGAGAATCAAACTTTAAATACATTACAATTAAATATTAACTCTGTAAAGATTTAAAAATAAATAAAATTTTACAAAACTCTAGTTTAGAGAAACTGTGAAATATGACCTTCTTTTCCTTCTCTTTTCAAGAGTAGGATTAATACAGTTTTACCCATAATTACTTTAAGCATAAATTCTTCATTTATACAAATACAAATTATATATTTTATAAATACATAAAATTAAATAAACTTTTCACAGAAACGGTATTAAAATTGTTTGTCAAATATAAACTAAGACTAATTAAGTAAAGACCTTTTAAATTTTCCAACCCAAAAACATAGTAAAAACTCAGGTTGTACTAATCAACCCTTCTTTTTATTCATTTCCTAAAATAATTGTTTTTACTGACAGAGAAAAACTCAAACTCTGTTTTAAAAGCAACATTCTGAACTTTTTCCTCTTTTAAAACAAAATTGAAATTTATGAACTTAAATCACAATAAAACCTCTTTTAAATTCTTTAACCATCTATTCATCAATACAAGTATTGTAGCAGAAAAATAATCTATTAAGTTAACTTAAACAAAATTGAATTTTTTAACCATTACAAGAAACCCCACAGTTTACCATCGACCTCGTAAAAACCACAGTTCATGGCCGAATACAAGGATATCTAACACAGTAAGCCTTTAAATCTTACGCAGAATATAAATATCTTTAAAACCCTATCTAAAACACAATTACAAATTCCACAGAGGTCACGGATTTAAATCCTGTCCAAAAATAATTCTTGTAAATCAAGTTACGACGCAAGGGCTTCATAAATTCCTCATTAAAACATTCCAGTCACAGCCACATGGCCTTTCTAAACAAACAAAATATATTATAACCAAAACTAGAGTCGCATCTCGGTGGAACTGTAACAACCAAACCCCATACAACCATCGCAGAAGGAACCTCCGATAGAATCCGAGGCTTACTGATGGGATTGTAGAGTGTGAGAACTTCCCCTAACGTAGTGTGTGCTACCCAGCTCCTTGCCACACGTGTATAAATACCTGTACTGTAAATTAGAGAAGGCTAAATCTTATTTGAAAGAAATTCAGTGCTAGGAATGAAATATAGTGGCTATTGTATAAACAAAACAAACTTACTTGGAGAGTTTTAACCTCAACTGAGTAGTGATGGCTTGAATAGAAAACCTTGCCACACGATAAGAGTATGCTCGAGCAAACGAGCAAAGCCACTGTCACTAAACCTCATTGAGAGTGTTCAAGTCAAAATCCAAGGCCACGCCACGATGAACTATAAATCAAACCCACACTGTTAACTTAGACAGAGTTCACAACTGAACAAAAGCATGAAGGGAAGCCCTCGCAGAGGCAAAGAAATGTTGACGAAAAGCTCATACGTAGAAGAAATGTAATGGTAGGGAAGGCCTATACACTGCAGAGATAAGGAATGGCATCAAGGCCCATGTGGCCATGAGCCCGCAACTCTCTTTCCACAGTAGAAAAAGATAGGGTAGTTACGAAATTTTAGGGGTTTTGGAAGCATATATAGTAAAACTCCAAAGTCAAAACCCTAGCCACTATCGAACAACCACGTGGGCTCCACCTTCGGTTCAATTTCATGGGTTTTGAACTATAGTCCAGGAGTTTGGTTTGGAACCTGCAACAAATTTCATATAACCATGTTAGTATTAAAAATTTTATAAACACCATTTTTTTAGCGAGGGTTATGCACGGAGCAAATATTAATCCCATACTAGAACTAGGTTAAATAAAACTTAAAAGCTTAATATTTCTAGTATATAAATGTTTGGTATAGTTCTTGGGGTAAGGTTTGTTTTATAGTTAAAATTTGTGTAAATAGAATAGAAATAATTAATATATAATATCTCTTAATGAGATTTAAAAACATGCAAAAATATTGGTTAGTTAGGTTATTTAGTAATGAACTCTTCAACCTCTAAAAACAGAGCAGTGATATTACAAATATAACGATAGAATGTTTTTATTTTGTTTTGTCTTCGCAATTGATAATTACATAAGAAAATAAGAAAACCTTACTATGTCGAAACTCGTTAGTGTCGTTGCTATAGATGATAATTCTTATATACTTGACGACAATATTCTAAACTAAATTGTAATTTCCGATGAGGCATTTAATTTAACGATGATATAAAACATACAAGTTACCTTAGTAATAAATAATTTTATAATGCAAAGAGCTAGGTTGCAACATTTTTTATCTGCCCATAAGAGTTGTATGTAGGGCTTAATATAATAAGATTTGGATAAAAGTATGACGTATAGGTTATAGTCAAGGACAAGTAGAAAGCATATATTCTATGTTATGATTGAGATTTCAGGTATTACACTTTTGAATAAATAAATAAAAGTAACTACACAGATTCGATGATACCTTCCATTGCCCCAAAGCTGTAAATTAAACAATTATACTAGCATTTTATTTATGCTAGTTGAAATAATTTAGTCTCGATCCAGAAAATTGGTTTACAAAACGTCTTACCTGTAAAAGAAGCATCACTTCATTGCATTAGCTAAAAAACTAAGTAAGCCTCGGTCATGTACTTAAGTTCCTTCATATTACAAACAGTAAAATAAAACTTTAGTACCGAGTAAACAAGCAAAAGTTTCCAGTTCATGTTACTTCAAATCATCACCTGCTAAATAAAATCTTTAATAATGATTTATGAAAGCAAAAATTTAAGTATGCAGATCTAGAATTTTTTCTAGTTTAAACCCTTTTATATTAACTGTTAATAGTTAAATGTCCCTCGAAAGTGACGATTGTAAACATTTAATGTCATAGAAAAAAAAATTAAATTTTTACAAAATTTTTGAAGTATTACATGTGGTATCAGAGCACACGTTTAGACACTAGGCCTGAATGTGGCTCAACCTGCATAGACAAACAGTGAATTAAGTGCATGCATACTGATTATTATTTTTCTATTTGAAATGTTATTACCAGAAATTTTTTCTAAGTTAGAACTGCAGGTATGGAAAGACTCGGGGAATATGCAGATGAAGAGTCCCAGTTTAATGAACAAAGTAATTCTAAAAGAGAAACAGTTCAGGAAGAAATAACTAACAATTCTTTGGAATTATTACAAACTGTTAAAGAATTAAGAACTGAGATGGAAACAACTAAAAAAGAAAATGAAAGAATTCTAAGAGCTCAAGAGGAGCTGAACCAGATACTGATGGAAAAATTTTAAAGTGAAGAAAAAGATAAACATACAGGATCTGAAGATATGTCCTACCAACACAAAAGTAAAAAGTCCAAACAATCTAAATTTGAAAGTAGCTCGTGCTCTAAAATTTATGGTGATTCACATAGGAAGAATCATCAGTACACTAATGATAGTAGTGAAGCTAATTACCATTCAAGAAAAAATAAAATTAAGCCTTATGAAGAAATTTGAAGAGAATTTAAGAAGATAAAACCACCAACTTTCAACGATGAAACTGAGAAATGAGAAGAAGCTGAATCATGGCTGTCTGGAATGAAGAAATATTTCCAAATTTATAATTACTCTAACCAGCTAAAAGCAAGGATGCCCATTTACAACTTAACTCGGAAGGCAGTTATTTGGTGGCAGGATTTAAAATGAGTAAAAGGTATTAGGAAAAAGAACATTAACTGGAGTACCTTTAAGAATTACTTTAAAAAGAAGTTTTTGTCAGAACAGTACTACGAAGAGCGAGCTAAGGAATTTTATGAACTGAAGTTGGGAATATGAACATGAAAGAATTAAACAGTAAATTTTTAAGTTTGCTATGTTACGTGCCTTACATTGTGGATGAGAAGCCTAAGGTACATCAGTTTCTAAGCTATTTACCTTTTCACATTAAAGACATAATTGAATACGATAATCCAAAAACCTTAGATGAGGCTATGCGAAAGACAAATTTTTGCTATGAGAAGAACCGCAAAAAGGAAAGCATGTCAAACTAGAAGGCTAAGAGGTCTAATAATTTTGAACAGAAGAGGAAGGGTTTCGTACCTAACCGCAATTTTAGGAATAATAACATACGTAATTCTCCTAATAAGAATTTCCAAGGAAATAAAGGTAACTCACAGTTAAACCCTAATGGCCTTAGAAATAAAGAACCTGTTAATAATCATAGCAATTACATTAAGAATAATGAATGTAAATAACCAGTAAAGTGTTGGGAGTGTAATGGACCTCATTATGCATCAGTCTTCCCTAACAGAAATAAGACTGTCAGCAACATACATACGGTACAGGAGGAGATGACTGTTGGTGACTTAGCAAGGACAATGCCCACGATCAACGCGCCATTGAAAAATAGGCAGGCGGATTATCAAACTTCCATGTTGGAAGTAGAAGGTAAGCTGAATCAAACACCCATTTCTATCTTAATTGACCAAGGGGCTAGCCTGAGTTATATTTCTCCTGATTTAGTAGAAAAATGCAAGTTATAAGTAGAAAAGTTTGCAAAGTCATGGTTAGTTCAACTAGCTACTCGAGCAAAAATTAAAGTGATTAGTTTTATAAAAGATTGCACTGTAAGTATGGATCAGTTTGAAACCTCTGTGAAGCTTAATGTACTTCCTTTAGCCTCTTATGACATGTTAATTGGTATGGACTATTTAGAACAGCATAGAGTAGTTCTGAACTATTTCGATAAAACTTTTACTTGCGTAAATAATGAAGGAGAAACAATAACCGTGATAGGAATCCCTAGGAAAACATTTAGTAGACAAATCTCTGCTTTGCAATTAAAGGTAGATATTCGGAAGGGTTGTAAAGCCTTTGTTGTAACTGTAATTAACGAAGAACATATTAATAATGAAGATAAACTAAAAACTAGAAGATATTCCCATCCTAAAGGGGTATTCAGATGTATTTCTGGAAGAAATTCTGGGACTGCCTTCGAAAAGAGAGTTAGAATTCACTATTGAGTTGGTACCTGGTGCAGTGCCCAGCTCAAAAGCCCCTTATCAGATGAATATATTGGAACTAAATGAAAAAAAAACATAGTTAAATGAACTTATTGATAAGAAGTATATAAGACCCAGCGTGTCTCCTTGGGGAGCACCTGTTATTTTCGTTAAAAAGAAGGACGATACTCTACGCTTATGCATTGATTACCATCAACTTAATAAAATGACCATTAAGAATAGATACCCATTGCCCCGCATAGATGATCTATTTGATCAGCTGCATGGATCAACTGTATTTTCAAATATTGATTTACGATTTGGCTATCACTAGGTCTGAATCAAAGATGAAGACATTTTTAAAACAACTTTTAGGACCAAATATGGTCACAATGAGTTTGTTGTTATGCCCTTTGGGCTTAGTAATGCCCCATATGTCTTCATGTGTTTAATGAATAATGTATTGCATAAGTACCGTAATAAATTCGTGGTGGTATTCATTGACGAAATTCTAATTTTTTCCAAGTCTAAAGAAGAACACAAGGAGCACTTAAAAATTGTTTTACAAGAATTGAGAGAACATCAGCTTTATGTTAAATTTAGTAAGTTTGATTAGGCTTAAGGATAAAATATAGTACTTGGGTCATGTAGTAACTAAAGAAGGGATCTCAGTTGATCCAGAAAAGATAAAAGCAATTGAAGAATGGCCAGACCCAAAGGAAGTCACTGACGTGCGATCAGTCATGGGGATTACAGGTTACTATTGAAGATTCATTGAGGGGTTCTCAAGAATTGCAAATTCTATAACTTCTTTACAGAAGAAAGGGAAGAAATTCGAGTGGAATCAAAAGTGTGAAGAAAGTTTTAAAAAGTTAAAAACATTACTAACTACTGCACCAATCTTAAGAATTGCAGATCATAGTAAAGACTTTGTAGTATGCATTGATGCATGCAACGACGGTCTAGGTGGAGTTTTAGCTCAAGAATGACACATAATTGCATATGAGTCTAGGAAGCTTAAGATTCATGAGAAAAACTACGCAACCTAGGATTTAGAGTTGGCTGTCGTCATACATGCTTTGAAGATGTGGCGCCATCACTTAATCGGAAGAAAATGTATGTTAATGACAAATAATAAAGGATTAAAATATTTGTTGGATCAGCCTAACTTAAACGCAAGGAAAGCTAGATGGCTAGCTTTCCTTAGTGAGTATGATTTCGAGATCCAACATATTAAGGGAAAAGAAAATAAGGTTACTGATGCTCTAAGTAGAAATGCAAGGTTGAATTTTGTAGCAGGAGTCAGCACTTATAAAACAGAATTAGAAGAACAACTAGAGGAATGAGTAAAATCAGAGGAAAATTATCAAAAATTACAAGCGAAAGTAGCAGAAAATTTAACTAAAAGTTTAAGTACATGGTATAGTCTAAACGAAAAAGGATTAATACTATAAAAAGCAAGCTATATATACCTAATGTACCTAAAATTAGCTACTGATTTTAAATGAAATTCTTAAGAATCCTTACTCAAGACATCCTCGTTATCAGAAGAGTATAATGTCACGTCCCCATGCCTCCGACCGGCAAAGAGGACGCGACCACTAGCTCTATCAGACCGGGCTAAACGCCCATGAACATGTACAGGCTTAAAAATTTCCTAAAACAGAATGCTGAAAGAGAATTTAAACTAAAATGTGCACACAGGGATGTTTATCATACACAGATGCATTTTAATCATCATACACAGCGGAAACCAACAGCATTCAAACAAACATTCATTCAACATGTTCATTCCATTTTAATTAACAGTAAATATAGAACTGCAGAGGTAAAATGCAAAAGACCACTTATCTTATGAGAGCTTTGCTCCGCAACCAGCTACGTCGCTGCAACGTTCCACCCAACCATAGGCCAGCGTGCTCATCAATATCTCAGCAACGCTGCCACCCCCGAGCTGGGTATGATTCTCCAAGGAATAAGGGAACTAGCAGGCTGACACATAGCCAAAGGTAACCAAAACACAGCCAAGCCAACTAAGTTGGGTTTATCAGGCCATTAAGGAGCTGGAGAAGGAAAATTGCTAAGCTGGTGAGCTCATTACAGAACTAAGAACACCTACACCAGAACTAGCCTGACCTCTAAGACACCCATCCACACCCAACACAAGGAATCAGTCCCTTCTCTGCTACGCAGTCCCTCAGGCCCTGCATTCCCTTCCAGTGCTATTCATGGGTGATGGAGAAGAAGGCCATCCCTCTAGTTCTGTCTGTGTGGTTTCTAACACCATGTTTATCAAGCAACCAAGCCAAAATACTTACTCCTCACACAGTCCAAAGACCAACCATTGCACTCAGGCAACCAATTTAGCTATTACAGCTTAAACAGGGAAACAATTCCTGAGTCATTCTTGGCCCTATCGTGGCCAAAATGACTCTCAAACGAATTTACAACAATTCCAGGAATCATGGGCAATAGCAGCAAATGGCTCCCAGCTTGCTGTGCGTGAGGAGGATCAGACAAAATCGTGAATGGGAAATGCACTAGCAGCTCCCAAATCGTGAGGAAAAACAACCCAATCCCCAGCACTACAAAAACGACCTCCCATCCATGGGAAAAATGAAGCCAGCAACCAGAAACATGAATGAAAGACACAGGAAAAACTCCAGCTGCTCCCAAAAGCCCCAACGTGAAGGAGAATGGTGAGAAAAATGGAAAAACGTGGATGTATGGCAGAATGGCATACGTTTTTGGGCATTTTTCCTTGCCAAGGAAGTCAGAACACGTTTTTAAAAAATGGGTCTCTGCCCAATTCGAATTTTTGCCCATACTCTTCCCATTCCATGCAATAACTAACTCAACCACATTCTGGCAGAAATAAATGATTGGGGAAAAAGAAAAGAAAGGCAGTTGACAGCTTGATGGGTTTTCTCATAGACATTTGGCTTTTCCCCATTGGCCCATAGGTTAAATATTTCACCCCCCTTATCCTTAGGAAATCATGCCCCATTCGATTTAGTTTTCGCGACCATAGCTGGTTGTGTACATTAATTAATTATGATGCATATTTACATGATGGCCAACATATTATATGCCGCATGCCCCGATAGACCTTCGGTGACAATTAAATCCAAAACATAGCATAACCGATCAATGGTGGGGCCTTGGCCTTTAGATCCACACCATGATCATTACAATATATACATCATATACATCTAATGTAACGGGGTCAAAACTGGGACATTACATTCCCCTCCCCCTTCAATAGCACTGTCCTCAGTGCTTATCAAATTGAACAAAATGCTACACTGGCATCGCCTCAGTGTTCCGCAGAATTGAACAAAAATGGATGTGCCAATCGCATGGCATCCTCCAGCTCCCAGGTAGCCTCTTCAGGCCCGAAGTGCTCCCATTGCACCTTTACCTGCCCTATGGCTCTGTTCTGGAGCATTGTGACCTTCCTGTCGAGGATGCACATTGGATCGATTTGGAACTCTCCCTCGGGTTCCTCCGGAATCACGTCCCAATTTATCACATGGTTAGGATCATGTACATATCTCTTAAGCAAAGAAACATGAAAAACATTATGAGCTCTAGTGCTAGCAGGCAATGCAAGTCTATATGCAACTGGCCCTATTCTTTCAAGCACTTCAAACGGCCCACAATATCTCGGTGACAACTTGGCACAACTTCCAAGCTTCAAGGAACTCTTCCTTGCACTCACTCTGAGGTAAACATGATCCCCAACACTGAACTCTCTGTTCACCCTATGCTTATCTGCATAGCTTTTCTGTCTATCGTGCGCTGCTTTCAGCTTCTGCCTGATCTTTACGACCTCTTGCTCCATTTCCTTGAGCAATTCTGGCCCAAGAACAATCCTGTTCACTGGATTGTCCCAAGTCACAGGTGTCCTACACCTTCTTCCATACAGAGCTTCATACGGACTCATCCCCAAGGATGCTTGATGTCCATTGTTGTAAGCAAACTCTACCAAGTGCAAGTAATCTTCCCACTTGGTTGGTTTGTCCATCACGTACATGCGAAGCATGTCTTCAAGCACCTGATTAACTCTCTCTGTCTGACCATCTGTCTGAGGATGGTATGCAGTGCTAAAGTTTAGCTTTGTACCCAAATCTGCAAACAACCCCTTCCAAAAGTTGGAAGTAAACTTGACATCTCTGTCAGATACTATTGCCTTCGGCAATCCATGCAATTTAAATATCTCCTTCATGAAGATCTTTGCAATGTCACCAGCCTCATACGTAGACTTAACTGGTATAAAATGTGCTTCCTTCGTCAACTTGTCGACCACAACCATGATGGAATCATGTTGTCTCCAAGTCATCGGCAATCCTGTAATAAAATCCATGGAAATAACTTCCCATTTCCATTTCGGAACTGGCAAAGGCTGCAACAAACCTGCTGGATGTTGATGCTCAACCTTTACCTGTTGACATTTCATACACCTTGAAATGTATTCAGCCATATCCCTTTTCATTCCTGGCCAGAAGTACTGCTTTCTAGCTGTAGCAATTGTCTTCTGATATCCTGGGTGACCAGAGTATGGAGCTTGATGGATTTCATCCATAACAACTCTCCTCAAATCTGCTACATTTGGAATATAAATTCTGCCTTTATAAGTGAGAAGTCCATCTTCTTCCAATTTATATCCCTCATATCTCTTCTGAAGACTTTGTTGTTGCAACTTGTCTTTCACCCGTTCATATAATTCATCTCCGGCAATATGACTAACAATCTGCTGCCTCAAAACTGATTGGCAAATACTAAGAGATGCCACATGCATTTCTTGCATTTTCCTGCTGAGTGCATCAGCTACCTTATTTTCCTTTCCCTTTATGTGCTTGATCTCGAAATCAAACTCACATAAAAATTCCATCCATCTTGCTTGCCTAGCATTCAACATAGGCTGATCAAATAAATACTTCAGTC